>PVKM010007138.1:0-42256 GCA_004027735.1 Carollia perspicillata | reverse complement strand
AGCAAAGGGGGTCCTCCGAGTTGGAGCACAGGACACGCCCAGTCCCAGAGCATGGCAGGCAGCGGACGTGCCCCACATGGGTTACTTGGGAAGGCTCACATGAAGATGGGCTGACCACAACTGGGGAACAGCTAACCCAGGCTAGCCTTCCCCCTCACCCATCAGAATAGAGCCCCCAGAGGACACACCTCCTACAGAAGCTCAGTCTCCACCTAGCCTGACTGTGCCCCAGTGCTCCACATGGCCCCACTGCCAAACCCCATTCTGAAGGTACCAGTTGCTCTTCCAGGTGTGGCGCACATCTGAGTCGTGTATCTGGTGCTGGTCAGCCTGCTCGTCCAGGAAGTCAAACATGTACTTGATGGCCAGAGGCAGGGCTGAACCCCGGTGTGCCGTGCTAAAGATGGTCTCAAACAGGTCATCCACAAATTTCTGCAGTGTGCCCTATATGTAGGCGAAGGCATAGAGAGAGCTCTAGGGCACCACCAGGAGCCCCTCACATCCTCAGTGACCTGGACAGCTGGCTGTGCTGCCGCCATGTCCCCACTGCCTGCTCATCCAGACCTACCTTGGTGGCCAGTAACCGCGTCAGGTATATCTCTGAGACCATCTTGCTGCCACGGTCGCCCTCCCGCTGGTCCAGGTGGTCATGGTTCTTCACCAGGTGCCACAGCTTGGTGCCGCTCTCCAGGTCAGGTGTGATCATGGGCGTGCGCGAGCGTAGGCTGTCAGGGCTGCTAGCTGTGCGTAGCATGCTCTCTGCAGGCACCACACAGTTAGCTGGCAGGCCCACTGCATCCAGCACCCATACCCTGCCCTGGCCAGGCAGCCTTGGGTCAGAAGCTCCTCTGTCGGAGCCTCAGTTTTCACATCTGAAAACTGGAGTCCTCAGCCCCACCTCCCTGGGCTGTCAGGGACAGAAGGAGACATGCTGTGTGTGAGTGTGTGCTATAAGGGGAAAGGTGCAGCCTCCACATTGAGGGAAAGGCCACGTGTCCAAGTGACAAACCATGATGTGGCCCCTTCCAGCCTTTACAAGGCCCTGCTGTAGAGGGGCCCAGGGGAGGTGTCCTACCCAGGCCAATGAGCCCTGCCCACTATCCCCACCTGACCCCTCACCATATCTGCTGAGGGACTTGGTAAAGGTGGACGAGTTAGAGATGTTGTAGGCGGACGTCTGCTTGGGCACCAGCGCCACTGAGGACCCATCCGTCACCTGTGGGCAGAGGGCCGGGAGACTCATGACCCACCATTAGGAGCTGTGGACACCTTCAGCCCTTCCTGGTGCTATGCCCGGAGGCCAGTCATCTCGCCACTCTGAGCCTCCGTTTTCTCAGTGGCGCACACCCAGGGCTGTTGGAACAACCAGACAGGCCCAGTGTTGGGTCTGGAAAGGTCATGCATGTGACCCTTGTCCCCATTTCTGCCCAGCATTTGTTGCCCATGTACAACCACAGGCTTGGACATCCGCTTCCAAGGAAAGAGGCTGAGCCATGGCCAGAGGGTGGAGGTCCAGGATCACCTGATAGTGAGCCAGGGTATTCAGCCTCTTCCAGTCATTGTCAATCTTGGTGGTGACATCCTCGTCCTGTAGGATGATTCGTGCCATGCGGCCCTGGCGCCACTCTGAAGGAGATGGGAATACTGAGAGGCAGAGCCACAGGAAAGTGCCTCCACTGCCCGCTTTCCTTAGTCTCACCTCTCAGCCCAAGAAGCAAAGGTGTCCTAGGGGCACGTAGTACGGGGCCTTGAACAGTAACATAGCAAAAGGACAGGGCTTCTCCTTTCCACCCCCCAAGCAGCTCCCATCCTGGCTCAGAGCAAGAAGCAGTGGCCCTACCATTAAGCCCTGCATCTTGCAGCTGCAGCTCTCCCCCTCCAGGCAGCCCACCCCATGTGACACCCTGCCTTTGAGCTCCAGGAAGCTCTTCTAAACTCCTCAGCCTGGCACAAGGCCCCACCTCTCCAACCACACCAGGAGACCCACTGGCCCCAGACCGGCCCCTGCTCCTGTGGTCCTCCCCTAGCTCTGCAGGCACCCCGACATGCCCAGCTCATGAGTCACAGTGCCACTCTCCCAGCGCTAATGGCCCACTCTCCTCCTAGAGTAAGCAGGAACCTCAATTCCTGGCTCTTTCCTATATTGGGTGGCCCTCTAAGGGTGCTCCCTGATTCCATCCTCTACCCTACCTGCCTCCACCCTGATCCGCCCACATCTACAGCCCACCCGGGATGACATCCCTTCTCTCATGCCTTCTTCAACAGCCTCCTGCCATGGCCTCCAGCACCTCCTGCCAGCACCCAGTGCCATGCCTGGAACAAGAGGCCCTGCTTGGACTTTTCCAGCTAAGCCTGTTACCTGTGGCCCCCAGATACACACCATGGCACTGCCCCTCTCCTTGGTCTGCATACCGCGCAGGCCCAGTGTCCAGAACCCCAGCACCACCACATTAGCGTGAGAGCTCCTCCCTCACACACTCACCCAGGTCCATGTCCCCAGCCTTGGGCCGCTGGGAGTAGGGCACACCTTTGTACACAGCATCCAGCAGCTTCTCCTTGACCTGTGTCACTGTGTCACAGTTTAGTCCCTTCACTGGCACCTCAGGTGCATTCTCGTTCTCAGGGTTCACACAGTTCAGGGTCTGGGTGCAAGGAGGGGTGCAGCATCAGCGCCCACCTCTTAGGGAGCAGGCCCATGGGAAAGTGTGGGTGGGGGACAGGGCAGGATGCTGGGCCCGCACTCACCAGCATCTTGTAGTCTATCTGCTGCCGGATCAACTTGTCCTCGCTCAGGGAGTAGCGTGCCTCGCCTGTGATGGCATCAATGGGGCCCTTCTCCATCTGCTGCTTGATGGCACAGTACAGCATGAAGAGAGGCTCCCCTGCACACTCCTGCAGCAAGAGGCAAGCAGGCCATCAGGCTGCAGCCAGGACCCCAGTGGTGTCCACCCCTGCCCGCTCTTCCCCACCCTTCCAAGGCCTCTGTACCGCTCCCACAGGAGAAATGAGCAACACCTCCAAATTTCTGTAAGAAGGCAAGTAGAACCCTGATTTCAGAACCTAATAAAGACTATGCAAGAGAATAAGTTAAACATCAGACCCACTGCCCCTATGAAAGTTGATGTGAAAATCCCAACGCAACCTTAACAGGGAGTGTCAGCAGTGTATCAGAGAGGAACACAATGTGGCCAACCAGGCTTTATGACGAGGAAGACTAAAGCTCTGAAGTCTCCCTAGCTCAGGTCTCAATGTGTCTACAGCCCCAGTCCCCAGCCAACGCCCTAGCACCCCACTAACTGAAGCCTGCTGAGGTACCAGCACTGGACCATGGCATGGGCAGATGCTGTGCCCATGCTGGTTGTCAGGGCTGGGACCCCCACACCTGCAGGCAGAGGGCTAACCCCTCCGTTACTTGAAAGGTACAGACACACTGACCCAGGGCAGTTTACCAGCACTGAGGGGCACAGGAGGCCAGAGCCAAGGGCCTGTGGGGCAGCCTCTGGGCACTGTGTGAAGGTATACCCTGCCTCTATCCCCAACCATCACTCTTAAGCTCCCCATACCACAGCCCCGAAAGCTCCTCCAAGCACCTGGTGTCCCACTTCAGGGCCTTGGCACCTGATGTCACTACAGCCAGAAATCTCTTCCCCAGGTCTTTAGTGGCCCTTCCGGACTCCATCCAATTTCCCTTCTCAGAAAGGCTCTCCCTTAACACCAGGCCAAAGCTGCTGCTCCTCACTGCCACCAAGGTCCTGCTATAATACCCAGCTTCTGCTACTCTCTTTGATGCCTTCTCCCAGCTGGAGTGGAAGCTGCCGGAGGGTCAGGGTACAGCTGTGGCTTACCTACATTATATTGCAATGCCCAGCATGGAGCCTGTACATGCGTGGGGCTCCAGACACTGCTGGACAACAAGTGCCACTAATGAAAAGAGTTGTCAAAGGGAGAGGCTCATGTCCTTACAGCAAAGTGAAGAAAGCTAATGTCAGAGGCTTGCCAGTCTTGTTGGCTCCAGGGCTACCCCCAACTGCAGGTGCCACACCTTGAAGGGCCAAACTTGCTGTGTCCTCTACACAAGTGAGGCCCCACCTGAGTGTGGGCACAGGCACCTTTGTTGCCTTGGCTGCCTGACGGAGTTCAGGAGTGTACCCCAAAAAGGGAGCACACAGGCCTCCCCCACCCCCTCTATCATACAAATAGCAGCTCTGCCTCATAACCAGATAGATGCTCTGCCTTTGTTAGTATCTGCAATAATTAAAGAAATGGCTCAAGACTCTCCAAAAACATGCCTGTTTCTGAAATTGTTTGATTTGCAAACATCACTTCATTAAGTTAGCCAAGAAGGCAAGAATGGGTGCAGACTAGGATGTGGTGCCATTAATAGCTGCCTCTCTTCCTACAAATCCCATCTGGACAAGACCAAACACCTGCCCAGGGGCTCCTCTGCCTGCACCCTGCTGAGAAGGGGCGTCTCTGAAAGTCAGAAGAAAGAGGTTATTGGCCTAGGGTTACATAGTGAATAAGCAGAAGCCAGGATTCTAACCCAGATCTATTTACCTCTAAAGTACTTAGCCCTTAAACATAGAGTGTCCTCACAGAGAAGGCGTAAGCTGAAGGGGCTTTCTATTCCTGGCCCAGCCAGCAGGCCCCTAGTGCCAGCTCCAACCACTCCTGCAATGCCTGCCCAGATGGGGCAAAGCAGGCACCAAAGAACTACAGGTCAGGAGACAGAGGAGGGCCCGGAACCCAAGGACCTCGCTCAGTCTTACCCTCTGTAGAAAAAGGATGCCCTCAGATGCCTCCCAGCCCCAGCTCTGAACATGCAGAAACTGCTCATGGATTTTCCAATAAAAAGATAATACCAATACAGGCCATTCTAAAAATGATCTTGGGGCAAGTACTTCTCTACTTGGAGGGGAAGAATCAAGTGAAATCCTTACCTCATGCTTTGCACAAGTAAAAAGCATTTCTATGCACAGCACAAGGACGTACTAAAAAAGGAAAGTTTATATTAAAAAAAAACAGCTACTGAAAGACATAACCCTAAAAAAGCAGGTAAAGGATAAAAAAGATATTCAAAGAAAAAATTAAAAGTGGCCAATCAAACAAAAATATGCCCAACTCGTTAAAGACACCGCAACTGCAGCAAGAAGTTGGCAATGATGAAAAAAGGCTGATAAAGCAGGTGTTCTCCAAGGTCTGGGTGAGATCCTCAAACACTGAGTCAGCGCAACCCTTTCTGCAGGACAACTTGGCAGCATACACTCCAATGAAAAGTGAACATTGCCTGTTCACCTCCAATCACTTCAGTGTTGCCACAGCAAGCGAAGATCACTGGGTCAGCATGCTGGCTGCAGTGTCAGCCGCGGAGAGGAAAACTTCAAGCTCTCCTAACACCCATCAGCAATACAACAGTTAATAAAATGTGTGACACCCACACTAGGGAACATTATGCAACCGCTAACAAGAGAGAGATAACCGCCTATGTCCAAACTTGCAAAGATGGCCACAGCACCTTTGCCGGGGGTGGTGGAAGCACAGTGCAGTACAAAATGTATGGTACTACAAAAGAAAAACATCCTTTAAATGAAGAAAATGCACAGCACTAGGGTTTTTCTTAATATGAAAAGCATACTCTATTTATAGATATTTGCCTCAGTTAAGAAGCCATCCTGACAGGGCACACGTCAAAACACTGATGGCTGTTAGCTCAGAGCTCACAGGGGCCTTCGTCCTTCACCGCTCGCTTCTGTGATGTTTAGGCATGCTACACTGAGTATGGGTTACTTTTCTAGTTAAATTCTTATTAGTTTGTTTTTAAAGACAGCAAAGAGTGAACGGGATTTGGGTTGTTTAGAAAAATTTTGCACAACACTAAAAAAAATTTAGTTACCAAGCCATGAAAAGCCATGGAGGAACCTGAAATGCACACTGCTAGTGAAAGAAGACAGACTGGCAAGGCTGTATACTGTATGATTCCAAGCACAGGACATTCTGGAAAAGGCAAAACTGTGGAGACAGAAAAATAGCAGTGGCTGCCAGGTGAACAGGTGGAGCACAGAGATCTGAGGGCAGTGACACTACTCTCCAATACTGTGATGGTGGGTACATGTCACTATCATTTGTCCAAACCCACAAAATGTACAGCACCAAGCGTGAACTCTCACATTTCCTGTTATGTTATGTAGGCATAGGTTCATCGACTGTAACCAATGCACCACTTTGGTGAAGGATGTAATAATGAGGAGGCTGTAAGAGGGAATGAGATATACGGGAAATCTCTGTAACTTCTCAATTTTGCTGTGAAACTAAAACTGCTCTAGAAAATCTAGTCAAAACATGGACCAATGGAAAAAAATTATGTCATCACAAGAATTTTCTGTTTGTATTTGTATGAGATGGTGAATGTTAACTAAACCTGTTGTGGCAATCATTTCATAAAATATGTAAATCAAACCATGCTGTATGCTTTAAATTAATGCAGTGATACGTTGATTACATCCTAGTAAAACTGGAAAAGAACTACTACAGTGCGGTCGTCTCTCAGTACCCACAGGGGCTGGTTCCAGGACCCCCCCCATGACAAACTCCACAGATGCTCAAGTCCCTTATATGAAAAGGAACAGTATCTGCATATAATCTACAGACATCCTCCCACTTACTTTTATCTCTAGATTACTTATAGTGCCTAATACAATAGAAATACTGTGTATATAGTTGTTTTACTATACAGTTTAGAGAATAACGATGAGAAAAAAAGTCTGTACCTGTTCAGTACTGACACAACTATCATAGGTCTAACTACACAGCAACACACATAAAAATGTCAACATCCTTTTTCCTTGATATTTTTGGGTTGGTTGAACCCATGTATGTAGAACCCGCAGATACGGGGGGGCTGACTGTATACTGTGAAAAAGCAAAACAGTCTGTGGCACAAAGAAGCCAGTGAACAGGAGCAGTCTGGGCCAGCTTCAGCACCCTTCCTGCTGTGGGTGCGGGCAGACAAATGTCAGCGTGGCTACCTCCACCAAATGGCGCTGGGACGGTTCCTCCTGCCCAGCATACGTCCTCATCGATATTGTGAGGGGCCAACATATCTGGGAGTAAAGGAATGTTCCACGCAGATGAAGCACACCCTGGCCCTACTCGGCTCCTTCCATGGAACCCACTGGGGAAAACGAAGGTGGGCCAAGTCAGCTCGGCCCAGGGGTTCCAACTCTCCGTCTTCCCCTGCCCTAGAGCCCGCCTTCCTGCTCCCTTGGCCGGTCCTGGCCTCCCTCTCCCTCTCTCCACCTCTCCCTCGCCCAGTCCTTCATAAAGTGGCTCCTGACCTCAAGCCCACAACTCCCTGACCGCAGAGCCCACTCAGCCATTCTGCTTTCAACACTCTGCGCCAGCCCCACTTGCCCCACTTCCTGCAGCCTGACCCTCCACGCAACATCACACAGGACACACACCTAATCCAGGTGCTCAGACTGGGCTTGTCAGGCTGAGTCCCCTTTCTCTGCCTGGGGAGACCTGGGAACAGACAGGGGTCAGTGCAGCTAAGAAAGCTCGGACCCAGTGGTTCATATTCTCTAAACCTTGCTTCTCATGGCTTCCAGAGTGCAATTTAATGAGGATGTAAATTCATACTATAGCCCCACAGAATTTCACAGGAAATGCACAACTTCGTGTTACTGGCTCCCAGTTCAGCCTAAAAAGAACCCCAGTCCCAGCCTATCTCCCTTGCCCCATAACAACACCCCACACCCACCTCAGAGCTGTTACTCCCTCTGCTTTGCTAACTCCTCCTCTTCCTTGCTTAAACCTCACCCACCTCCTTGACATTCACCCCTTTTTCACATGTCCTGATTCCCATTCTCTCTCCCCAGCCAGGCAGGAATCTGCTCTGGGCACCTCTGAGCCACTCTGTGTGGAGGGCTGAAGGCACCCCCGGGGGGTGTCCCCAATTCAATAAGGACACAGGGAACAGAGGTCCATGGCTAAGAAGCAAACATGGAGATGTGCAGGCCACTAGGTTCCATTGCCCATCACACTGTCCATCCACAGAGCAGCTACAGAGGTCAGAGAAATGAGGCGGAAGCACGTGTCAACATACACCCTGCGCTTGGCCTGGGGGGCCTCACTGCTCCACCTCAGAACATCTGCCAAGCCTTCAGATTTCAAGGGAAACCAGTTATCTCCAGAATGATCTTCTACTTTCTAAGTGCAGCCCAAACAGGATCCATCTGGACCCATGTCTAGCCTGAAACTGCAGTTTGCACCCTCTGGCCTCCTCCCCATTCTGAGGACAGCCATAGGTTAGGACCTGTCTTCTAGGATGGGGGACTTTCCTCAGCCTGAGCAGGGGCATGTACATGCAACCCTTCCCCACAATAAGAGTCAACACGAACCCCCAGACATCTCTGCAGTCTGACCCAATACTGGATACTGAGCACACGAAGGCTCCTGCCAGGGTGTCCCCCTTTATCTTTAGGTCCAGGACATGAGCACAGTGCAGAGACCTAGGCCTATATCTAACTTCAGCTCAGCCACATGATGGCTGTGGGTCCAAGACAATTTGCCTCAGAGCTGGGGTGTCCACTCCTGAGTCCACAGCTGGGTGAGGCCTGGACAGCCTCATGGAGAGTCAGGAGAGGGGCCAATGGGTGCATGTCCTTCGAGAGTCCATGCTGAGGCCCCAGCTCCCCCTAAGCCACTCTAGGCTGAGACTGTTCGTCTCTGGTCTCCTCTTTTCCTCACACCCATCAAAATGTCCCCAACACTCTCTTGATGTTCTCTCCTCCCCAGCCCACCTACCTTGAGGAATTTGTACAAAAGGAAGGTGAACCAATTGGTCAGCATCTTCTCTGCCACTGACTCGGTCCTGGAGACAAATACAGGCAGGCGTGACATAACTCCCACCACCAGGCCCACATAACATGCCCACCCCCACTATCCCCTCCTTCCTACAACATTAAAAGTCAGGCATTGAAAGGCACCCATGAATGCTGGACAGCTAGGGGAGATCCCAGCTCTCGGCCCCCGAGCAGGTCTCTGAGTATGACTCAGGCCTGGCACTGACAGCCCCCGAGTGGAGCCCCATGCCCAGGACACCTGGTCCCCGCTACCAACATCTGGTCAGAGGGGGCTGACGCTTCTCCCAGAACCACAACAGTATAGTTCCTGGGGCGAGTACTCAGTGGGGACTCCGGTGTCTACAGGAAGTGTGGGCTCACCGCCGCAACAGCAGCTTGGGGTGGTTTTTGCTCTCCAGGTTCTTCTCAATGAGATCAGACAGCAGCTGCTTGAGCACGCCTGTGGCATACTCCATCTCGCCCTGCAGAGCCGTCATGATGAGTGAGGCCACGTTCCCACGGTCACGCATAGAGAAGCTGCGCTGGGCCTCCAGCGTTCGGATAAAGGTCAGCAGGAAGTGCTTCTTTGTCAACAGCTGACCAAACAATGTCAGTGATTTCTCCACATTGGCCTGCACCTGGAGAGGATAGGAGCTTGCTCAGACCCACAACAGAGAACGCAGTTCCCAGTGGGGAGAGGAAAGGAAGGCCTTCTGGAGGAGGGGCTGTCCAAACCAGGTATACAGGGGAAGGGCAGGGCCAGAATGCAGGTCTCAGAGGTCGGTGACATCACCCTCACGGGTGTCCACGCCTCAACTGTCCTCAGCAAAATGGATAGAGCCTGGCAGCAGCCTGAGAAGCCCAATCCAGGCAGAGACCCAGGCATCCTAGCATCAGTGAAGGGTACAGAATGAGGGCCTGCTCCTGCCATTCTCTCTGCAGCCAGGCCCTGGGACCAGCACTTCCTACCGTCTGGCTCTAGCAGCTCAGAGGGAGCCCAACATAACACCCTATCTGCTGGGCACCAAAAGTGCACATCCATGGTTTTACTTTGCTCTTGCCAGAACCATCAACACAGAAATCATCCTCCCCACTTCAGGGAAGATGTCTGAAGTCCAGTGGAGAAAGAGGCTTATTTAGGGCCACATGGTGTGGAGATGGGAAAAAGAGTTGAGATGTAGGCATGGCTCCAGGGTCCCTGGCTCTCTCATCTGTAGCAAGACTTATCAGATAGAAGGTTCCTCACCAGGCTGTGCCAGAGGCCACCAGTAATGCCTGGCTCCCAGCTCAGGCAAAAGAAGACCCAATAAAAGGAAGACATGGAGCTCCCAAGGTGGCAGCAATCCCAGGGAATGCCCTGAGCCCAAGCCAGAGTGATGGGAAAGCCCTTTCAAGTTCAGTTTAAGAGGAAACATCCCACCAATGGAACTGCACAGGGTGAGTAGGCCTTTCAACATGCGAGGTGTGCACATGGGATGTCTCTGGCCACAGAGCAGGACAGAGCCAATCTGCAGAACCCTGGCTATTCCTAACCGGGAACAGGGCTCCTAGGCTGCTGTGGGAAGCCTCTAGAAGATGTGTTGTGCTAAGAGCTCGGGCTCCACCAACATCTTCAGAGAAAAGCCCCCCTCTCTGAAGGCCTCCATCCTGCCTCAGGCATGTGTTCCCACCCCAAACAGCCACAAGAATTCCAGCTGGGCACTCTCACCTCCCAGTCTACATGGGCTGGCATTCAGAACCACCCAGGAACTAGGGCAGGTGAGCTACAGGGTATAGAAAGATGGACTAGAAGACCCCAGAAAACAGACACCCCAAGGAGCCCAACCACTGGGGTGGTTGGCTGGGGTATGGTCTCCCCCAGGCTCATGCCAGCCCTTCCTCCTTGCTTCCCAGCTCCCCTCCCTGTATTCTCACGCCATCCCTCAGGACCCTTCAACTCCCTTCAACTCCCCCGCAACACCTACAGAGTCCCTCAGGTAAGTGCTAGATGTGCCCCAGACAATAGCCCACCTCCATTTCCTTGAGCACTGGGTGGTCCTCAATCCCTGGGAAGAGCACTCGCATAGCGTATGTCCTGTAGTCGAGGAAGGGGATGCCAGCACCATCCAGGTCGTTGGTCAGCTCATGGATGTCTGTCTGCAGCTCTGCAAAAGCTGCAGCCAGACCAGGTATCAAGGCAGATGCCCCACTGGCCCCCAGGCCTCCCCCCAACTCTGGACCAGGCTCGAACACTGGCTCTGCTGCTTGCTGGCTGGGTGACGTTAGGAAACTACTACACCTGCCTGTGCCTCAGTTTTCCTAGTCCTAACACAGGGATAAAACCCTTCCGTTTCTCTGAGTTGTCACGGGATTAGCCAAGACAAAAGTAGAGAGGGTTCTGGGACAAGGTCCAGGTTGTAAGGGACCCCCATACCTCACAGCGGCATTTGGGGGTAGAGTAACTATAGGTGCCAGCTCTTCCACCACCTGAGAGGGTTGCCCACTGCCTGCCCTGGCTCCCCTGGACCCAGCCACCTGGGAAGACAAGGGGCAAATCCAGTTGAGGGATGTGACGGGTGGCAGAGGTGCCAGGACCCAGGGGCTGTGGGCTGTCCCCAAGCTTCTCAGTCCTCCACACTGATAACCACCAAATGCACAACTCAGGCCAGCAGACCCGTTACACTGCCCACTCCAGGAGGTTCTACCCCTTTCAGAAACAAAGCAGGCAGGGGCAGGCCCTGACAGAAACATTCCAGAAGTGTGAGATATTGACTGCAGCCCAAGGGATGAGCTCTGTGATCAGGAGCCAGAGGAGCGCCTGGCAGGCTCTGGGCAACGGCTGATAGGTTTAATTGAGAGCCAGGTCTTCATCTCTTCAGCACCACTGCCGGGTGTCTGACTATTTCTACCTGGCTGCTCTGGAGTGCCTGCCAGCTGCTGCGCCTACACATGTCTACAGATCAAGGCTTTGCACACATCCACCTCAGTGGACAGCCATCCTTGCCCCACTGAAGGGTCCTGCCTGTAGAACTCCCCTCCAGTCACTGCACACCTGCCCGTGTCCCATCAGAACTGCCCAGTAGGCAGGTAGGTATGTCTGGGAGTGAGGGGGCTCCCAGGACAGGCAGGATACTCAGCAAACAGATACTCTTGTCCCATTGGAGATTAACAACCTGTTGCCAGGCTCATTAAGGCCACAAGGCCCGCACACTGTGGTTCAAAACCCACCTAGCTGCTTAGCCTCCTTTCCTTATTCAAAAATAGGAATACTGCTAGCCTCTGCCTTCCAGAATTGTAAGCGTTCACTTATCTCTATCTGCAAAGTGCTCAAGGTCGCCCCTAGTACCTCATAAACATTTCATAACTGATGATTATCATCAGTGCTGCTCTGTTCACCCACTGTAACAGCCACAGACTCCTCAGGTGAGACTCAAAGATGCGCACACAGCCATGAGTGGGTGGAGGGTGCCACAGGCTGCACTGTTGCTGGGGACACAGCCCTGACACACCATCTCACACTCAGCCAGGGAAGCCAGTGATTATGGGCCAAGGCTGCTGTCTGCTGCCTTGAGCCCAGAGGCACATGCATGGGAGATGACGCTCAACGCTCAAGTGGCCACTGTGCAGGCTCCAGCCCACAGCCCCAGCACCACCTCCCTGCTGCCAGTACTCAGTCCCATCCACCCATCCAGCAGCAGTGCCCTCAGCTCTGCCAGGGATGAGCCAGGGCCTTGGGTACACTGACCTTCCTGTGATACATCAGACAGAGAAGGGCAGCTCCTGGGGATGCCCTCTGTTCCAGCTTGCTGGTGCCCTAGTCCAATTGCCACCCATTTCTGATGTCTGCAGCCTCTGCCTGCCAGAACCCACCCATTCTGTTGACCATCTTCACCTGCTCTTGGGGTCCACCCACTGTTCTGTCAGGGGCTTCAAGGACACAGGCTTGGGGGCATGTGACCAGATATGACACAAGAATTGCCCAGAGTTGGGCACAGTGGGGAAGCTGAACTCACCCACTGTGGCTATCTTGTCACCCACCATAGGGAGAGAAGAGCCCCGAGACAAGGGACTCCTGATAGGCTTTCATTCTGGAAGCCAGCATACCCTTCACTTTCCCTGCAGAAGCTAGTAGAGCTGATTTCTGCCACTCATACCCCAGGGTCATAACGTACACATGCCCCATCTTAAAAGGACGGCTGTAGCCTCGATTCTCTGGGAAAGGGCTCCTCAAGGACTAATGCCAGTTCAGATCTGGGTCCGCATGTGCCAAGGGATAAAGAAAAGGCCCCACTCCTCACCACCACACTTGACCACACACATGAAGCCACCACCACATCAGCACTAATGTGCATGCCGCACGGCCCTGCAGGCTCTACACAGGCCATCTGGATACTCACAGCACCCAGTGGAGTAGGCATCAGTACTGCGCCCATCCTACAGATAAGGAACCAATGCACAAAACAGCTAAGTGTCCATCTAAGGCCCTACAGCCAAGCAGGGGCTCAGATGTGGGCTCTCTAGCTAAGGAGCCTGTGCTGTAAGCAGCACCCCACAGAAGCTGTACCTGCTTCATGGTCCCAGTCCCCAGTCGGCCCTGCCTCCTCTCTGGGATCAAACTTGGCATAGTGCGTCCATCGGAAATGTTGCAAACTGAGTAAAGTTGGCAGGCAGGATAGGCCCTGGCTATCCTACCTCTAGGCCCTGGCATAGAGGTAGCAGTACCCTCTATGAGCCCTGTAACCCTGGAATCAGCCCCCCATGTTCCCTATGCCCATAGCCCCAACAAACCTTCCTTGCATTCAAGGGCCACGCGGGACTCCAGGTTGTCCATCTGGAGCTGCAGCCGCTTGAGGGTGCGGTCGGCATCTCGTGACTTGCGCTTGTAAGCGATGAGCACAACCACGATGACCAGCAGCAGGAGGCCCCCGCCCCCACCAATGCCCACAATGGCGGGCAGGGTCAGCAGGCTGTCTGAGTACATCTGCAGCATGCCCGGCGAGAACTCGAAGCCACCAGCCCGAACCTGGGGATGGGGATGCAGGCTGCTCAGAAAGTGACATGCCCATTCAGTGTCTCCTGGCTACAATCTCAAGATCCCTATGGCACCTGTCCCTGGCCAGGACTATTCAGCAGGGATGGGAACACAGGGGGCCCAGGGTAGGTACCGGGACCTCCAGTGGGCCCAAGGACTGGGTGAGGGCCAATTGGGGCTTACACTAGAGTGGGCTCCCTCTGGGCAGGAGGCCAGCCTGGGGCTCAAAGAGTTGGGATTGCCCTGGGTGGGACTGGGTCAGCAAATCAAAGGCAGGAGGGACCCAGCAGACCACTGCTGGGGCTGAGGCACAGATGGCCTGGCCACAAACGTACCGTGACCTTGTGCTGCCCTGTGAGGTTGGGTGACTCGCATAGCAGCTGTGTCTCTGACACTGTGAGAGTGCAGGGCGTGGAGCCAATGAGCACCGTGTAGTTGAGCCTCAAGTTGCCAGGCGCCGGTGGCAAGAGATTCCGCCCCTGTGGGGGTTGGGATAAGCCAGAGAGCATCATCAGCCTTGCTGCCTCCCCTGCACCCCCACCCAATCGCCCCCCTACCCACACCCTAGCCCACTGACTGAGGCCCACCTTGAGGATGAGCGGGGAGCTGGGTTTCAGCTCCAGGAGGCCAGTGGGGCTGAGTGGCTCCAGCACAGGGTCAGGAAAATAGAGGAATGAGGAGGTGTTGAGCACAAGCAGGGCACGAACGTCATCCATGATAAAGCCCAGCTCTTCAGGCCGCTCCCCCAGCTCGGGTGGGGTACGGGAGGGATTGTCCACTGATGGGGCCCGGCACACCATGGTGGTGTCGTTGTACACCAGGCAGCTCTGGGGACACAGGTGAGGAGACGCTGGGCTGGCTGCTCTGCACATGGAGCCAGGCCCCGGCAGGGCCAAGGGGCTGCAGCAACATATGCACACCCAGAGGCCAGGGACAGCTTCCTTCCCTGGAGCTTCCAAGTGCAACCACAGCCCTAGGTAGCTCAAGCTGCATGGGGAGGGGGAGGGGGCGGGGCAAGGACTCACGTTCTCCCTTTCGACACCTCCATACTTGGCCCGGATACGGGGTTCTCGGATGGTGGCCAGGTTGGTGCCTGTGACTGTTAGGAGTGTCCCTCCACTAGAAGATGAGGGAATGAGTGGTCATGGGGCGAAGCTCTCTGCCTTGGCCCAGCACAAACAGGTGGAACAAGACACACCACCCGGCTTCACAGAAGACATAAGCAGGTCACAACCTCTCAGCACTGGACCTTGAATTACAGCAATCATATCTCAGAGTGGACAAGGGTCCAACACCCCGAGAGCTGCGGCTCAGAGGCCTTATTTTGTTTTTTGTTTTAGGAGCACAGCATCAGAGTTTAGAGAGACTTTTCCTTAATATGATTTTGCAGGTTGCTGCATATAGAGTATAGGAGTAACCAAAATCTTAACTTTTGCTGTTTCTACTCCCACCCAGGGATAGACCCAGTGGGCAGCATAGTCAGGGTGTGACTACCCCCTGCCCAGCTCTGAATCAGGACCACCATTGTAAGGAAACTCCACCAGAAATTCAACTGGTTCCTCCACACAATCAGAAAATGTGGTGGCAGGACCACATAAGGAAGGAGAGGAGAACCTAGTGCAAGAGCTCCATCCTTGGCAGTATCACATGGATCACTGGGGCTAGGGAAAGGCTGAGGCAGCCCTACCTGTTGATGCTCCACTCAGGATCAATCTTCAGGATGGTGGGGTCCTCGGTATAGTTGTACTTCACCTCGGGGTTGGTAAGCTGAGCACGGTTGATGTTGATGATAATGGGGGCACTGCCAGGGCTCTGCCCGGGGGGTGTCAGACACCGGATCTCCCGGGAATTCCTCCTGAAGGGGCCAGGTGGGACAGTGAGAACATGGGTGGTGCAACTCACCTCCCAGGTGGCCTAAGCTTCTAGGCTCCAGCGCAAACAGGCATGTGGGCACGTTACTCCCCAGGCCTCACCTGCCCATTTGTAAAACAGGGCCACACCAGGACCTGCCCCCAGGTGGCTGACGACTGTTATAGCCACTTTCCCATCAGCCCCTCAACAGGCCAGGTGAGTGTCTGCCCACCTTGGGCCCAAGCCTGCCCTCTCCTTCCAAACTGCCCTGCTTGGCATTCAAGGCCCTGTGTGACTGAAACACCAGCTAAAGGGCAAGGGGCAATCCTGACTGCTCCACTCACTCTTCAGGTGACCCAGCCATGCCCAAGCCTGAACTTGTGAGAGACCAGCCCAGGCAGGCACCAGAAGCAGGCCCTGCTGGATCGGAAGGGGCCCCGACACAACCTTGCAGCAGCCCAGGGATAGGCAACAAAACGGAGTCTGCAAAGACCTTGACCATCCTACCTGCTATGGCACTCCTCCATTTAGCCTATAGCTTCTGGTGCCAAGAGAGCTGGAGTGCCAAGCTCAGTGCCAACTCTTGCTATGCTCAGTGGTGCACTCGCCTCCCTAGATGTGAAACTGGGGCTAACCGTAGGCCTGGACCATGAGTAGGCAACGTGAGCTGGCCAGAGTAGGGGAACTGGGCCACCCCCACTGGGCAGCCAGCCAGTCACTGCCTACACCTGGGTACCCATCTCCTCAGCTCTTTCAGCACAGCTGGGAGGCCCCACAGCCACTAGGCCCTCAAGCGCAGCAAGGCTGCAAACACCAATAATTAATCTGATAATGGGGTAATTACCACAGGAAAATATTTAAAGGGCTGTTCCATTATCATCCCTAATCTAAAATTATCCACTTTAAGCCTCGGGCTTTTGTTAGCATTTTTTTCTCTCAAAATTAAAAAAAAAAAAACATTCCAAAGGGATCCCCCACACTGAGGACAGGGTCAGGACAGGGTGGTTGCGCTTACCCCTTGGGCTCAGGCCCTACCCATCTGCCAGGTCTGCCTACCTGCCCTTCCTACTTGGAGGTAACCTGTCTCCATGGTAACCTTCTCACCACTGGTTTCCATAGTGATCACCCTGGCCAGGCTCTCCACATTCCCCTTGTTTCCCAGGCAACAGGAGGGGACATGCAGCCACCTGAACCAACCACCACCAAGAGAAGGTGGGCCATGCCTACCCCTTCACCCCAACCCCATCCACACCCCTTACCAGGAGAAGGAGCAAGGCCGGCCACCAACAGATACAGCCACATCACTGCCTGCATTTAGGTGGCTGCCCTCAATGCCAATCCATGTGCCCCCTGAAAGAGGCCCCCGGGCAGGGCTCACACGGTAGAAGGTTGGAGTCTACGGGAAGAAGAAACTTGCTGGAGCTCCAGGAAAGGCCCACCCCTTGGCCCAGGGGACTGCTTGCATCCCCAGCCTTACCCAGGCACTGTGCTCATGGGCTCTCAGACACAGCCCACAGACAGGGCCCAAAGTGCCTAGGGGAACCTGGAGTCAGGTCTCTAAGGAGACACCTGAGGTGTTGCTGCATGAGGGGGCCCAAGGGAGGACAAGAAGCCCACCTGAAGAAACAGACCTCATGGCCCACTAAGGCCTCATGGGAGGAGAGGGTTCTGGGCTGGGTGGGTTGGGGCTTACCACAAAGGTGAAGCGTTTCGGTGACAGGGCCCGAAACTGGGGGGAGCAGTCCCGCACGCACACCTCCACCAGGGCGTCATGGGCCCGCAGTGTGCTGGCGTCGCCAATCTCACAGACGATCCTGTGGAGTATGAGGGGTCTCAGCAGGCTGCAGAGTGCAGCATGGGTGTCAGTGACTCCCCTACCTACCCTGGGCGGTACTCACTGCTCAGCGCTGATGTACTCGCTCTCCACAGGGCTGCACAACACCTTGCCCACACGCACACCCAGCCGCACATCCTCGAAGCGCAGGCCCAGGTTCTCACCCATGATTGTGAGCCTCGTGCCTCCTTGCCGTGGGCCAGTCTCTGGGGACAGCTGTGGGGAGATAGAGGCTGGGAGGCCGAAGCCAGCCAGGGCCATCCCAGGCCAGGAGGAACTGCACGGGGGAGGTAGCTGGGCGAGCAGAGCTCTCATTGCCCTCAGTAGCCTGAGAGGCTCACTCACCTTGAAGATCTTGGGGTCAGCACAACGGCTGCTGCCATGGTGGGCGTGCATCCAGGTGGCAGATGAGTCAGCAGGGCAGTGGGGGCGCAGGGAGCAGCGGCGCTCAGCAACGCACCAGCCGCACTCAAATCGAGGGTCAGCTTTGAGACAGAGGCCACAGCTCTCTCGCAGGGCTGGGCACTTGTAGAGGTGGGCTATAGGGAAAAACGTGGTCAGCTCTACCCAGTCACAGCCCTGCCCCCGGGGGCCACCCCACCTGGCTCACCCTGGATGTTCTGAGGGTTATCAATGATGAAGTTGCCATTCCACACCACCGACAGGTTCACAGGCAGGTCGCTGATGTCATTGCCCTCATAAGAGTACTGCGGGCAGTATGCAGAGCAGTGAGGCAAAACCTCAGGGGACAGGTCAGGGCTTGTGTACCCCTCCTGGCCACCCCTGGGATTGGACGCTGGGAGAGAGCTTGACAAGGCAGGACCTGGGGGCTTTGCCTACCCAGACTGGCATTAACAATCTAGAGCTGGATACCCAACAGAAACACCTGCCCATCAAGCAACCTAGGCATCTAAGCCTCTCCCGCCACACCTGACTCTACCTCTGAACCCCCAACCAATGTCTTCCTTCCCGATGGCCATGGCCCCTGCTTTGGCAGGGGCCAAGCCTCTGCCCCCAGCGGCACATGAGGTGCACCTTCTAGTCAGGGGTGTCAAACTCACTTTCACCAGGGGCTACATCAGCCTTGAGGTTGCCTTCCAAGGGTGAAATATAATTTTAGGATGGTATAAATGTAATTACTCCTTTACTGTTAAGTGAGAGTTTGGCGCTGCCCCTGGGTAGAAATAAGGTGCCAGGCCAGATAAAACAAGGTGGAGGGCCGGATTTGGCCCTGGGGCCTTGTGTTTGCCACCTGTGCTCTAGGTTGACCTCTCTACTTCCCCCTGTAGTCAGTCTCACCAAGAAATCAGGACTTCCCAGCTGGATCCCTTGGATACCTGTCAAAGATGCTCTCTCTGTGAACCTCCGTTTCTACACCTGCCAAACGAGCTCAGTAATCCCTACACTGGGACTGCCTTGAGGTGCAAGCTGTGTGCCCCCATCCCCTGGGCATAGGCTGGCAAAAAACACTGTCAGGTAAGGCTCAACTGCCACCACTTCCAGGGTCAGAAACACCGTCCCTCCCCAAAAGCCCTGGCCCAGCACTTCCAGCTGTGCCTCGCTTTCTGAGGTCCTCCACTCCATCCTAGAGCAATTCGTCATTACTTTGCCTGCAGGAATTTAATTGGATCCTATCACACTCCCTGATACTCCCTTTTCCCTTTAGAAACAGCTACAGAAAAGATAAATGTGAGCCTGGTGAGAGGGGAAAGGCAGAGGGCTTGAGGAATGCAGGGGAAGAGGTGACGGAGGCTCAGGAATGGTGAGGAAATAAGGACACAGAGAGACATACAGACGGCCTTAGACGGAGAGGGAGTAAATGGTGGACACAACCAGGCCAGGGAGTCACAGGGAGACGCAGGTGAAAGGAATGGCCAGCAGAACTCAGTGATAGAGCAAAACAGAAATGAAAGGACAAGACAGGCAGGACAGCACAAGGAACTCTAGGGCCAGGCAGCTGAGTAACCTGCTCCTGGGAGACTGCTGTGGCCCCTGGCCCCTGGCCTCCGACACGCTGGGGAAGCGAGGTCAGCCAAGGGGTCATCACCACTGGCAGGGGGCCAGACCTCTGCCTCAAGGCACTTCCCCTGAAATTCTAGGGGGTGGGGGCCAAACACAGGCCTTGAAAGGACACAGAGGCACCACCCACCAACAGGGCCTCACCCACTGTAGGAAACCTCCTGCTCTCCTGACTACATTCTTCCTGAACAGATGAGGAAAACCAAGGCCTGCTAGCGACCATGGAAAGAGCTGGAGCCTCTTAAGACCACCATTCCCTCCCACCCACCAGGGAAGGTTTTGGCACTGCAAAGATTAAGTCACTAAATTCACTGGACTTGATAAAAAGCTTTGAAAATGTCATCCTATTAGATTTGAGGCTCCAAAGGGAGCTGCTTACTTGGCATTTGGGCAATAACCCCCTGCTAGTGTACAAATGCACAGGCCACTATAAACAGTTCCTGTGTCTGGCCACAGGGGATATAAAAGGAGCTGAGTGCTTGGGCACTATCACCCTGGCCTAAGCCCTCCTAGAAGCACTGGGTGATGACAGCATGTGGGTGTTTCCACACATCCTTCGATCTGGCCTCCTCACCCACATTTCTAAAAATCCCATGCAAAGCCATGTCTGCACATCCCGCCACATCTAAACCGCCCACTCCCATGTCTGAGATGTGCTCCCTCCAAACATCTGGCTGACTCTTGGAAGTTCCCTACCTGCACGCCCAGGCACGTCTGAAGGGCGTGGCACTCACATGGGGAGCTCAAGGTGCCTCTGAACCCGTGACTGTGCCCTGTCCTTTCACTCATGAGCTCCTCACTGTCCTTTCACACTTCACTGTCCTTTCACTCATGAGCAGAAACTGGATACTAACTCTGTAAGTGTGGTCAGCCTAGTTCAGCAGCAGGAGTCCCCAAAAGGCCCCCGGCCAGCTCCAGATGGTCTTACCGAGGAGTTCTGACACTGCAGGCTAGAGCTGTTGAAGCGCAGGGCAGTGACGCGGGCTGGGCTTCCTGGGATATGAAAGAGACACTCGTATCCACGCTGGCCCGACTGTGGCTGCGGCAGGTTCCGGGCAGTGAGGGTGATAGGCTTCACCACACCCACTGGCACGTAGATCTGGGTGGAGGGCAGGATCTGCGGGCAGTCCTGGGAGTGACAAGGCTTCAGCTGAGCGCAGAGAAGGGGGCCAGTGAGCCTGGTGTAATCCTACTGTGGCCCAGACTGTGTTTCTCCAGAGGGAGCACCACTGTGCCCATTTTACACACCAGTAGACTGAGGACCTCAGAAACAGTCAGTTCAACCAGAGTCATGAGGCCTGGCTTCTAACCTTACCAGGCTGTGTGGCTACATTCTGTGCCGTGGGCTGGACCTGTCCCCTCTGGGCACAGAGTGCCCTCTCTGACTAGTGTTTTAGGACTCTACCATACAAGGACCAAGGGGCCCCATCTGGCCCACAGCTGAAAAGGCCCTTGAGACAGAAGCAGCCAAGAGTTGGGTGCTGGGGCTATAAGTGCTGCTGGGGACCTGAACAGCATGTAAAAATAGCCAGGCAGAAAAACAGTCAGGGCCCCCAAGGGCCAGCATTTCTGCAACAATAACTGATGCAAGGGCCCAGATCCCTTGCAGCACACTGACAGAAGCCACAGGAGGAGACAGCCCCAGGGGCATATCAGCAAGCGGGGCTTTAAATAGAGATGCTGAAAACAGGTCATAATCCCCAAGGCTTACAATATCTCCCAACATGGTACAAGCCCAATCCTGGCTCTGCAGAGGTTTTGGAGCCCTTAAGGAACACTGGGGGAGCAAAGCCAGCAAAGTATGGCCAAGCAGCATGACCACATACCCTAAGTCTACAGGGTACCCCGCCTCCACCAAGGAGAGAGACGATGGTGATATGTATGGGGGGCCACCAGCCCTGAGCGCAGGGGCCCTCACTTACGCCAGCACTCTCCTGGCCATTTGAAGGGGTGCCCCAGCCCAGCCCCCAGGCCAAGGGATCTTCCTGGGGCTTTCCCAGACCTTGGCTGTCCTTCCTGGACCCCACAGCAGCCCTGGCTCATCCTGGCCACCAGGACTGTTCTCACTGTCACCCCATCTCATACCTCCACTCTTCATAGACACTATCTCAGCTGACCAGGAGGCCAGTGTCCCCTGGCTCTGTGACCCCTGCCTAGTCTCTCTGGCTGGGCCTTAGCACTTGGGGACCTCAGGCAGTTAGAGGGGTCAGTTCGGGACTCCTTTCTGGCCCAATGAGTGACTTGAGACCAAGCTGAGCTGGAAGACAGATAGTGTGGAACAGTGGGCCAGGATTCTTCCTTGAGGGAACTCTTTTTTCGAATAGGGTAGAGAACCAAGATACTGCTGAGTGAGCATGCTCCTGAGTGAGAAGTATCCCCAGAGGAGCCAAAACTAAACCAGAGATGGAAAGGGGAAGCCTGGGCTGAGAGCCCAAGTCCTCCCAAACAGTGGGATTGGTTAAGTCTGTGGATATGTTAGTCTTCATAAACATAGGCATAAAACCTGGAACTATAGTTTCGGAGGATTATCTGTGGAATAAATCCATCCTCCAAAAATCCTCCATGTGTCCATGACACACCACTGTTCCCAGCTCAGCGCTGCATGGGCAAATGCCTCAGGGGGGCTCCGTACTTGCTGCTCACCTTCCCCTGGCCATCAAGACCCACAACAGTACTCCCGAGGTTCCTAGACACCGGGGTCACTAACCCCACTGGGATCAGACGCACCAGCTTCCTGCTGCCCCAGGGCCCCTGCCCACCCCAAGGAAACATTTGCCCAGCTCCTCATACAGGCCAAACTCCAAGGAAAGCCGACGCTGCCCACCCCTATGCCTATGGCCTTCATATCGGCTGCTCTCAGAGACACTGCTACGCCCGATGCCCTCAGTCCCTGTCCGCTCTCAGCCTGTCCCCCATCTTGTCTGATTATGTGCAACGAAGGTCCAGAGGGTGATGGTGAGGGGCAACCAGGGGAGGCTCCTCCTGTGAGGAAGGGCCCACAGCATGGCCAGGGCCCTGTGCATGCATTTCCTTTGCGCCAAGACTATCCACAGATTTCCAAGCCAGCTACAGTCCCCAAGTGCCCCACAGCCAACAGAACTCAGACCCTCTTGCCTGTCCTACAAACAGGCATTGTGTCACTGCAAAGGACCCTGGTTTCAAGTTCTAGCTCTGCAAGTGCAAGCTGGACATGGTGACCCCTGCCCACTCTCTCCATGCCTGGCAGGTTCTAGGTCTGCCCATCATGGTTCTGAGAGCCCAGGTTCCAGGAGTAGCAGCCCTACCGCTCATAAATAAAGTCAGTACCTTACCCAGGCTCCTAATAATTATAACCTAATTACTATCGGTTACCATGCAGAACCTCAGATAGCTCCAAGAACTGACCAGCTCCCCTGCAGGTCAGTCTGACATGTTTCCTGGTTCACATGACACCGGGTCTACCTAGCCAGACACCTCACGCTCCAGGCTCCCATTCCCCTGCATGGACAGTCCCTCCCCACATCATCCCCCAGGGGGCCCCACTGGTCTGAGGCTTCTGTGCCTCCCCTAAAGGTCACAACAAAAAATGTCACTGGCTGGCCTCAGGCCAAGACAGCCATGAAGGATTTCCCCAACCTCACAGCCCTCTTGGTTGGCATCCCGGCTATCCATAGGAGCTCTCCCAGGCCCACCTGCAGGCAACACCTTGTTCTGCTACATCTCTGAAATACTGCATCACCCCAAGAGGGCCTTACCTCAGACACGTTGACGCGGCCCTCCAGGAAGGCACAGTCGGCGGCATTGTGTGTGCATACATGGCGGTATTTGCACCAGTGGCAGGGGAAGGAGCCATTCACACATGACAGACAGCTGCAAGGAGGGTGGTGGACAGTGAGGATGGGCATCATGTGCCTCCCCAGTTGCTACACAGAGCCACACCACACCACTTCCCTACTGCTCCTCCCGTGGCTGATCCGCCACCTGCTCAGAAACCTTCCCTGTCAGCTGGTCTTACCCACTGAACTGCCTGGTGCTTCCCTCCCTCCTTCGCTGCTCTTCCCCAGACCCTCAAACACCTGACAGTTCACCCCAGGGCCAACCCACAGAGCCTTCCTGATGATGGCAAAAGTCTACACTGTCCACTGTGGTGACCCCTGGCCACATCAGGACACAAATGACAATTACCACTGGAAATGTATTAGTACATCTAAAGAACTACATATTAAATTATATCTTGTCTTAACCTGGATTTAAATTTTGGTGGCTAGCAGTTGCTGCAGAGCTACATAGAGCTGTGGGAGACATGCGCTACCCTGAAGGCTCGGCCTGGCAGGAGTTTATCTCATTTATTCTCACACATCCCCAGAGCCTGGACAGGGCCCTTTCAGTGCTCTGGCCCCTCCCTGTAGCTTAGTATGACTGGCACCTTGTCTCTACAGCCTCCATGGCCCCCTTGACCTCCAGACAAATGCCACCAGCTCTCTAGAGGACCTCCCAACCTGCTAGACACTGGGTTTCTCCTGAGAGCCTCGATCCCCTCCAGCTCTGGAGTGCAGACTCCAGCCCCAAAGATTCCAGCCTGCCCAAGACAGAGAGGTCATACCCTGGTGATAACAACACTCAGAACATGTCAACAAAGACAGGCACAGCTGAGACTGAACCCCACCATCCCCACACCCCATGCTGGCCTTTCCAAGGCTGGGCACCCTCCAGGTCAGCGTTGGGGCTGAGAGTGCCTCTCTAGGCCATGTTCCACCTCATGGCAGTCCTAAGCCTTCTCTGCTCTTCCTGCTGCTCACAGCCAAGAAAGGCAGCAGATAAGTACCAGGGAGAGCTCCCCCACCCTCTCCACCCCTACCCTCTGACCCACACCTGGAACAGCATGAGCTAGAGAGGACCCAGACTTCCACCTGCCCCAGAACAGCAAGCACTGAATAGCCTAGCTTGTCCCATGGCATACCATTTCCCATCCAGATGGTGCAGCAGCCTTCCTCCTCCAACCCCCCTAGCTCCCTGCCTTGCTCTGGTGCCCGTAGGCCATTCTCAAGGTGTGAACAGGTGCAAGTCACTCCCCACCACCTCACCTACTCTGACCACTGCCCCAGACTCAGACTCATCTGGACCCTCTGCCCAGGGGGCTGCTCTCACAACAGGTCTAGCTTCCCGCACTGACCACTGGCCCATGCTGCACCGTACCCAGCCCGTGCAGGAGGCCTGAAACACTCACGACTGGTGTACACTGCAGTTGTAGAAGACAAAGTCCACGGATGCAAACTTCTTGCCTGTCTCCTTAGACTTCAGGTAGAGTTTCACCACCCGCTGGTCTCCTGTAGGGCAGCACAGGCTCAAATCACCAGAGCCACTCAAAATCCCTCAACCCAGAATGCCCATGTAGGGCAATCCTGAACAGGAAATGACCTTGCCAACGACCAGCCCAATTACCAAGTGCAAAGCCCCTGGCCATATCCCAGCTTCTCCAGCTTGTGGACCCCTGAGCATACCAGGTGGGCCCCCAGCATCTTTGCACCTGTGGTCCCTGATTCCTATCTATACTGCTCCCATTTGGCATCTGTTCCTTACCTTTCCATGCTCCTCAGTTACCATGTGACACTCATTCTCTGTCCCCAACAATGATCCACCTCCCCAGCAGAAGGCCCCTCTGAGCACTGCCCAGACCCAGCTATGGTACACTTACCCTGGCCAAGAGTGATCGGTGCCACCTCCTCAGAAGAAGGTGAGTAGCAGTGGATGCGGCCATCCTCCAGGATGCTTTCAGACTCAGTGAAGTCCTCGAAGGAGCAGTTGACACCAGCTGAGAGGTCGGGCACATTCCAGGCCTGCAGCACGAGCTGAGGCCCACATGGCAGAAGGTGTGGGTGAATAGAGTCCTGTCGCCCCACCCATCCTCCAGCCCTTGCTAGGTGGCCACACTCACCGGGACCTGGGACATGGTGACAGAGACGTTGCGAGGCTGCACAGTCAGCTGCACACACTGCAGCAGATCTGAGGCAAAGCGCTGAGGCTCATCTGCCCGCTCACAGGTGTCCCGACGGGAGCAGCTGCGGGCACAGGAGGCTAGGCTTAGCATGGGCAGGGAGGCCCAAGGAGCAACCCAGCACCTATGCCCTGCTCAGCAGAGCTGACACCTACACTGGGGAAACCCACCAACTTCACTGTACCCCTTCTTTACTGGCATGTAATTAGGCTGGCTGTCACTCAGCTGCCCACAGGAAACTGCCAAACCCAAGGCACCTTGCCCAGGGATGACCCAGAGGAGCTTAGAGAGAAGCCGTGACCACGTGAGTGCATAGTAAGGCTGTCTGGGGCCCTCCCAGGGCAGAGAGAGCCAGGCCAGGACACCAGAGTCCTGCTGTCCCCATCTCACCCTGATCCAGACTCACATGCTATGCAGAACACACCAGCCACAATGGGGGTCCTGAGAGCCCAGGCACAGCTCACATGATGTGTACTGCACACAGCTTTCCACTGGCACTCGTGTCACCTGGGAAGAGAAAATGCTGTTTCAGGCCCCCACCAGGGCCATCCCAGGGACCCCTGGCAGCCTCACCTCCTCAGCGCCACTGTGTGCCCCTCTGACCCCACACTCCTGGGACACCCTCATCCCGAGACTTCTTCCAGCTAGGTTTTTCAAAAGCCAATCCTAAGTGACACGGCCTTGACTGAGTTATTAGTCCCCTGGAAGCCTAGGGTGGTAACAGCCAGGGAACAAGTTGGTACAGGTAAGTCACCCAGAGAAGAACCAAGAGCCAGAGTTATGTATGCTCCCATCTGTCTAGACTCTGAGGTTCCAGAAAGAGCCAAGGCTCCTTGACCTGAATCCTAACCACAGAGGAAGGCTATGCCTCACTAACCCAGACCTTGCCTGCTTGGTCCTGAGGTCCCCAGGGAAGTGGAAGAACCCAATAGCCAGAAGAGGGGCAGAAGAGAAGCAAGAGCTGACTAAGAAGAAAGGGAGGTCTTGTCTTTCCCATGTGCCTCCCACTCCCCTTTCCCCCAACTGCCATGGTTCACTGGGTAGACCAGAAGGACAAGGTTGGCTGCAAGCAGGCCAGACCAGGAACCATAGCACATGGCTTTGACAAGCTGGGCCAGGCCAGCCACAGGCCACTGCCCAAAGTCCCCACTGGGCAGACAAGGCCAGTGCTGAGCAGGTCACAATGTGTGAACTCAGGGCCCGAGATGCATGTCCCAAACCCTGCAATAACACCAATAACCAGATAATGCTCTCATTCAAATACTTGTTCCTATGAGCATGAAGTCATTCGGGGAGGGACTGGGAATTCTATACCTGGCTCAGGAGAACCTAAGGGCAGCATGGACAGTATGGGCCCACAGCATCATGTGTAGCTTCCTAGGGAAGGCCCACCCACATTCATCTGGCAGTGTAGCACCCACCTGCTTTTCCGTCATGGCGTAGAGGTACTGGCGATCAGGGCTGAGGACCAGGTCACGAAGGATAGGGCTACCCTCTTGGGCCACCACACTCTCGTAGGCCAGGGCCGGCCGGCCACTGGGGTTGGTCGGGTCCACCAGGATCTGTGGCAATGAGGGCCTGAGAGAAGCTATGCCAATGTCTTTATGCCCCAGCCCCACACCCACTTAAGGTAAGGGTCCCAAACCCCTCCCCAAATCATTCCCCAAAGCCCTAAAAGAACAAGGAAGCCCCCGCCTCAACCCCATTAGCCTGCATGAGACAAATTGCATACTGTTAAGCTGGTCCTAGCCTACCCTCTTCGTCAGTCAACAGAGGCCACAGCCTAAGCTGCACAGCCATACCCAATGCAAAGGCGGCAGGTGCCCCTGTGACTACACCACCTTCACTGTGATAGGCTGGGAATCCCAGAGGAGAGGATATCTCAGGGAAAAGGGGGCAAAGAGGGGCCTGAAGGGACTGTGAGGGGTCCAGTGCAAAAGAGAAGGCTAAGAAGTGAGATCCCTGGAGCCTCCAAGGTGAGAAGGCTATATCAGTGTGAGGAGCCAAGCTCCAGGGTACCTTGGAGTTGGGGCACCCACCCCCCAGAGGAAGGCGTATTTCAGATACCAAACAAACCAGGTATTAATTAACCAGCTCTTCTCTTCAGCTTGCAATGCTACAAGTATTTTTAGTTGCTTTTACCAAACAAATGTATTTAATTAACAGAAAGACCCAGGGGACTTTCCAGAGATGGGACTCATGGGGAAGCATCTGCCCAGCTCAGCTGGTCTGGGCAGGCTCCCATGGCTGCTGGCCCTGCTCAAGCCCCTCCCTGCTCCGGCTATAACCAGGGGGGCCAGCCCACCTTTCTACCTATACCTTGGGTGCAGGGACTGGGCCAGGGCTCAGTCCAGTACCCCTGGTTTGCACCCCCACACTGATAAAACAGGGCAGGCATGACTGACAGGTGGGCTGTGAGTCAGGTAAAAGCCCTTGGCTGGAAGCAGCTCCCATAGGGGCTGGGCAAGGGTAGCCAGCCAGGATGAGGCACTGCGGCTCTGGGCCAGAGGCTGCTGGCTGCAAGAGATGGGAGGGCCGCATTCCTGAGAGCCCAGAGCCACCTCCCACCCCTACATCTGCTCAGCTGCACATCCTCTCAGTTGCCTCCCAGCCAGGCAAGCAGGCTTAAGTCAAACCAGACCAGGAACATCAGGGCCCATTGCTGGGAAGGGGGCAGCAGACCTGGGTTGGGCCTGTAGCTGCCCAAGTGGCTTCAGCCCAGCTTCTGAGAGGAAGGTACCAGAGCCCCTGCTGGCAGAAAATGGGACAGGACTCCAACCTGATCCAGCCTACTCCCACAAACCACATGTCCTGCTTAGGTGGGTGGCCTGCAGTTAGGTACTTACTGCTCATGGGAGCTGGAGGTCAGCTCCTTGAGACAATGGCTGGGCCCAGGAGAGACATAAGCCACAAGGAAGGGCCAGGGAAGCCAGGAGTCCAGTCTCTAGACCCACACTGCCTAAGCCCTGGCTCAGACACTCCCAGCTGTTGACTCTGGTGGGGTGCTGAAACCTCTCTGAGCCTCAGTTTCTCTACCTGTCAAATGGGAATGACAGTCAGCCCCTCCACACCAAAGCTTTTCTAAGGATGAAATGAGGACCAAGCCAGTGTGCCAAACAGGGGACACGAGGTAGCCAGTCCCCACGGTAATAACCAAACCCCAGCCAGCAACCAGTCATATAGGCCTGGCAAGGCCAGTCTGGAGAGCAGCCAGGGAGCAGGAAACAGGAGAGCAGGGCAGGGCCCCAGTGGAGGCCCAGAGCTTAGACTGACTACCTTAGCCTAAATGACCAGTTAGGACTCTGGATTTCTGCCCAAGGCCTGGCCCTCCCCTGCCCCCATCGCTGAAGATGCTTCCAGTAGCACCCAGAAGCCCAAGCCTGACACTATAGCCCCTCCCCCAACACCCCAGGCTGGTCTCTCTCACTGAGGAACACCTGCCCCTGGGGCCTTGACAAGGGACACACTTGAAGAGTCTGCTTAACAGAGACATTTGAGGGGCCCAGCCGCTCCGACTCTGACAATCAAGGGCCACATGGTGCCAGTCCTGACCTCCACCTAGCTAGGCTTACACGCTCCTCCCCTATAAGGGATGAGGGTGTAGACTGAGGCATGGATGTCACATCCAGGGGACACACCAGCTCTGAGGCATGGGGAGGTGGGAGCAAGCAGAGAGCAGGCCTCCTCCACTGGGTCCTGGAGAGGAGGGAAAGGGGAGGCAGGCCAGGCCTGGGCTACAGAATGCCCCTGCCCCTGGGCTGGCAGTATGCCAACTCTGACAGGTGGCAACCAACAGCTGTGATGGGGAGCATGCACATCCATCTGTCCATCCACCTGCCCAACATCAGACAGCCCCAAGCCCTTAAACACACATAAGCAGGCCCTAGGGAGTCAGGGCATTTCTGGAGGGCACAGAGGGGGTGTAGGAGACCCAGTCCACAAACCAAAGGGTAGACATGGGTGACAGCCTCATGCCATGCACTGAGTAGTCATGGTCCAGGCTCAGCAGTGTCCATGCACGCACACACATAATACTTGGGGGTCCAGCTAGGAATCACCAGTCCTGGGGACATGCCTGCTGCATCCCGGCTGGTTTTTAGACTGCAGAGCTAGTGTAACGCAGACAAGTATACTGAGGTTCACAAGGGCCCTGGACTGCCAACTGGACCTGGGGACACAGAGTCTGCCCCAAAAGTGGGAGGATGGATGCAGCATGCCACCAGGAGGGCATTCTAGGAAGAATGAGCATGCAGGGCAGACACAGGGTCAGATCACTGGCAGGGCATGGGGGTACACGCCACCACTGGCAGCACGCATGCTGACACCACACCCACAGCTGTCCACTCTAGGGCCACCCACCTAGGGGAGCCCTAGAGGTGTTCTCCTCTACCTCTAGCTGCCAAACCTCAGTGTTTGGCAAACCTTTCCCCATAGACCACCAGAACACTCCAGGACTGGCTGTGACTGCCCTTCCTCCAACCTCCACCACAAAAACCTCAAGGCCTAAACCTAGCCCTGCCCACAGAGATCCCTCTGCTGTGGTGCTGTTCCCCACCCCTGCTGAGAAAGGGGCCCTCCCCCTACCCAGGTTGCTTTAGTGAAGCTGTGCGGCCTCCCTAGGCACATCTCCCAGGCTGCACTAGGCCCGGTTACCCACTCACCCACTGCTCTGGCCCAGAGGGGCATAGCTACCACCACCCAGACTCTACCTGGGTTTTCCAGCCCTGTCCACTTCTCCCCTGGTCTTCCCTGTCCCTCTGTACTGGGGAGTCCCCTGGATTCTGAGCCAAGTCAAAGGGCTATCAGCACTTCTAGGGAGGGGCCAGACCCCAGAAACCTCTTGGAGCCAAGACAAGGCAACAGGCTGATTATGAGCCATGTACCTAACACCACCACCACTAGGGCATTGCCTGCCCTCTTTACAGATGAGCCAGGGAGCAGGTTCACCCCTTCACCCCCAGGTCCTTGCAGAGAGAGTCCTGCCCAGGGCCAAGGGTAGGTGGCTAGGGACAGGTGGGTGGCCCTCAGCCCTAAGTCCCCTGCCCCAGGCTGGCCCAGTTGGCTGCCCCTGTCCTCATCACTGCATGGCCCTGGCCAACTGCTGCAGGCAGGCAGCTGACAGCCTGACCAGGTCAGCTGTCCATCCAGCCCAGAGCCAACAAAGGGCCCATTCTCCAGGCTAGGGGCAGGCAGGGGCACTGGGGTGGATTTCTGGGCTGTCTAGGCTGCTTGCCAAGGCCGGCACGCGCCCTAGCTGCCTAGAGACAGGGGACTGCCCAGCCTGGCCCAAAAGGAGGGGAGAGAGCTCCCTGCTACACCCACCCCAAGATGCCAGCCCTCATGTCTCTTTCTGTGAAGTGAGGGTACACTGACTGAGCAGATTCCTGGTCTCTAGAAAAGGGTGGGGGTGAGTACAGGACCATGGGTGGGAGGATAGGCAGAGGATGGAGGCAGTAGCCAGCGAGCTGGCTATACACACAGGGCCGGGACCTCATGGGCATCTCCCTCTTCCTGAGATGCAGCTATCAAGCCTGTTCCAAGCCCCAAGAGACAGGGTGGTCATGGAAGGGGCTGTGCAAGGCGAGGGAGCCTCCGCCACCCTCTCCTGCAAGGATTCGCCACAGTGGCAGATTTTATCCTCCCGGTCAGGGCCAAATGGCTGAGGTTTGAACAGACCCAGCTCCTGGACTCCTGTTTATCCCCTCATGGGCTGCCACAAGATTCCCTCCTCCCCTGGCTGGGGTCAGGTTCTAACCCCCTTCCTGGGACCATTCTCAGAAAGGCCAGGAAGAATTTGAGAGTGGAAAAGCAACTAGCCATTTCCTCTTAGCAATAACTGAGTAATTAAAACATGATTTCCAAGAGGTCCCGCTGGCTGTAATTGGGCCAGACTTACCTGACAAGGTATGTTTGGGGAAGGTCCCAGGAATCTTATCTTTCCCAACCGCAACTCACAGGCATGTAAGAACAGGGACCAACTAACACAAGCAGTGGTCCTTCATGACCCCTCAGTCTCATCTGCCAACTGAGTGAGAAGCTCAAGGTTCCCAAAGTCGGGGAGGCCAGCCTGCTGGAAGCTGTGTGGAGACTCAAGGCTCAACCCTGCCATAGGGTGGAGGTACAAAGCTCTTTTGGAGAATCTGCCGTTGCTGTGGAGGCTGCACAAAGCTAGGCCATGAGGCAGTGTAGACTGCATTGCCTTCAGTCACATGTCCTTGTCTGGGGCTGTCCTTGGCTGGGATGTGGCCAGGGTGCCCACATGCAGCCTGAAATTTAGCACCTGGTGCAACCAAGGATGCTATGGCAGATAGCAGTGACCATTTGGCCTGATGTTACCTCAAACCTAAAAGCCATCTGCTGCCTACCCTCCCATTTATGATTCCAGAGCCCCACAGAGCTGGGCCCTTACACACCCACATCACCCACACTATCCCCACCCACTGGGTCCCCAGCACGACCAGGTAAACACAAGCCCCTTACACATTCTCAAAGCTACCACAATCCTCTGGCTCCCTGCTCCCACCTAGGCCAGCCCTCCAAAGCCTCTCCCAGAATCCTGTGTGACATCACCCTGCCTCGGTGCTAACTACTGCAGGGTCATCAGTGAAATACCCACCACATGCAGAATAAGGGATGGCCTAGGCACCAGATGACATCTCTTCTTCTTCAGGCCCCCCTCAATTCCCAGCATGCACTAGGGCATGTGCCCCTGAGCTTTGGTCATGCTGTTCCCTCCCTTGAGACACCATTCCTGGCAGACTCCCCAATCCCCTGGACTGTTCTGGCCTTTGAACTCATCTCACTGTGCTGCCAGGGGCTCCTACACCCTGACCCACAAGAGGATGTCCTGGAGGGCAGGGCCTTATCTGCCATGGAGGAGAGGAACTGCTCACTGTAAGCACTAACCTTGGGCCTTTATAAAGTTGTCCCCACAAGAATGGCCCTGAGCCTGGACATGCAAAATACTGAGCACAGGGAGGCCACTGCTGGCCTGTATCTGCAATGGTCGTACTTATCAAAAGTGCCCACATGCCCGTCCCAGGGCTGAGGCCTGATTAGCCAGACCCTACAATAAGGAGGGCTTGGAGTACCAGACCTGTGGCAGGACCCTCTGCTGATGTCTGTGGGCAACTTCTCTGGCTACCATATGGCATGGGCTCTGGGATAAGGGGCTGCGATGGTACTAGACAGACCCACAGATAGAATAAGAGGTCTCTGCCCTTCTGGCTCAGTGCACATGGCCAGCTGTACCGAGGAGAACCTCGAAGAGCAGAGCACACGGATGTCCCCAGGATACCACAGAATGCCACCCAAAGGTTAACAACTACTGTCCTTGGTGGGCAGGAGTAGCACACCTGTGGGGCCCACAGGCACAACAGCGAAGACAGGAAACAGACAGCCAAAACCACTCCACTCCTTACCAACAAGCCCCAGGGAAATGAACATAACCAGGACCAGTAACCTGTCATGAGCATGACTGCATGCTGACCAGCCATCCCACTGGGCACTACCACACGTCCCCACCTAGTCCTGGAAACACCTGGAGATTTAGGACAAAAAAAGCAACAGCAGATCTGGCAGCCCCTCCCCAGGGAGAAACCCAACAGAAGAGCAGCTCTGTGCTCACAGAAGCTGTGTCCATAAGCCATGCGTGCATAGAAACTGACGAAGAAGCACTGCTGTCCCAAGCCCAAGTAGAACGCATGCAGCTCCTCCCAGAGCAAAACATCATGCACATATGTGTGGAGTACACGCCACCACAACACAGAACCAGCCCTGGCTGCCCGCAGAGTAGGGGAGAGTCCCGCAAAGAGCGCTGAGCAAAGGAAGACAAAAGATGTGCAGTGTGGCCCAAGCCACAAAAGTCCCCAAACCAACAACACAGTTCCAGGGATGATGGAGGTCAGACATATAGTAATCCTTAGAGAAGGGGAGTGACTACAGGTTTCAAGGGGACACGGTGCCCAGTGCACTCTCATGTGACACTTTTGAGGCTGTCCACCCACAGCACTGTCCTGTGGGTACATCAACCTTCAGAGTGGACACCAGTCACAGAATGGCCACATACTACAGGCAGCCATGTGCATGTACACAGGGCTCACAGTTCAACATAAGAATGCCTTCAGGCCCACAGAAGCCAACAGTGCAGGCTGCCCCATGGAGCTCCTGTGGGTCTCTGGAGGGCAAACTGCTGGAGATCCACACCACACCCCAGACACACAGGACACAGATCCACAGGGCCCTAGGAAGTTCAGGAGAAGGTGGCACAGAGACCTGAGGGACTGTGGATCTGGGGCCCAGTCCTGCCCAGCACCTGTCTTGGGGCCAGCATCCCTGATGGATGCACCAAACAGGCTTTCAGCCCAGGGGAGGGAGGACCTGGCACAGAGAATGAGAAGAGGCCCACACTGGCCAGCCCAGATGCAGGAACTTGCTGCCAACTGTTCCACACAGGTCTTGAAAGCACCACTGGATTTTTAGGATATCTGAATTTCAGAATCCTGTGAAGGGAAAGGTGGTACAAGGGGAGTGAAAAGATACATTCACAGGGAAGCTTCAGAGACATGAAGGACTCTGGAGGATAAGCAGTATCCCTGTCCCTAGTAGCCCAGGTCCAGAGCAGCAACCACAGGCAAAGCAGTGATGCCTAAGGGGAAGGTAAGAACAGGCAGCTCCAGGTTTGAAGCTGTGAGCACAGGGACAGCAGCCTGGCCAGCTTAGCCCAGGCTCTGGGGGGACAAGCACTACAGCCACAGCCCTCATTCTCTCCTTCACAGAAGGATCATCACAGAGGAAAAGAAAATCAGCATACCCATGGGCTACCCAACAGTCCCAGGGAGGCAGGGCCCACCCAGTGTGGAGGGAAAGAGACTCAGGACCCGAGAGGAAGGGGCTTCATCTCTGGACGGGTGCAGCCCCAGCACCCACCTAGACAGCTGTCTTGGGCCCCACCCCAAGGCCCAGTACCCTGGGGGCCCACAGCGTCATGGTCTGTATCCCCAGGACACAAACTCATGGCTCACAGCAAGCTTGGGTTGATCCACAACACTTTCTTTGTTGCCAACGCTTAACAATCAAGCGATCTCACACAAAATATGGATGTGGGCAGACAGGGTCCACAGCCACCAGAGAAGGCAGGGCTGTACTAAGGACAACACTGTATTCCTCAACCAAGCCCCTGGGCCCTGCAGCAGGGACAGAACCTATGCAGGTCTAGCGCCAGGGCACCCCTCACCAGGCCCACAGGGCAGGGACTGTTTCACCTTTGCTTTTCAGAAAGGGAGAGTCAGAGAAGCCACCAGGCTAGGGAGAGTGGATGTCCACTAGCAAGAGTCCAGGGCCTGTTCCCTCCTCACCCACTATAGGTACCTGAGCTGACTCCAGAGGACTCAAACCAGGGGCTTTCAGGACTCAAACCTTGGGAACTCCTACAGGGCCAGGGGGTCTCCAGAGGTGACAGGAAGGGTTGAGGGTGGGATGGGCTACATGCAGGGCTGGGGCTGGGGGGGGTGGGTATGTCGGCTGTGGAGGACAAGCTGCCTACGTTGGGGCGGGGGGAAGCAGGTGGCAGGCAGGGCCTCTAAGGAAGAGCCAGGGAGTCGGGGGCACCCCCAATCAGCCTTTAGCAGCTGAAGTTGGCAGGTATTAATCAGCTATAATTTTATATAACATTTGGAGAAGTCTACCCTGGGGGCCACCCGTGATCCCTTGAGCTGTTCAGTCCCAGGTAGTGGGAAAAAAGAGGTCTGCCTTAGGCTTACTCAGGGAGGGAGAAGGAAACTGAAGTAGGGGCCCCCACTTCCTGTCCTCCAGGGACCCATACAAAAGGGCGAGAGGCTACAGTCAGAAGCAAGAACCCTGGAGCCAGTAACCCTGGACACCAACTGCTTCTGCCTACATGCCTCAGTTTCCCCACCTGTCAACTGGATGACAGGGCTGCTGTGAGAACTCTGTGAGGTACCAGCACACAAACACTCAGCGCATGTACTAAGCAGGGAACAGAAGCACAACAGGCTCCGGGTCTGCCCGCACATCTTTACTCCTCCCTCAGGCACCATGGCTCAGAGAAGCTGGACTGGCCAACTCTAGATCACACAGCTGGTGAGGAGGAGAGCGGAGACCACACCACGCTCAGCCATATGTATAAGACAGGTATGAACAATGTGACAACCCCTGAAATGCCCTCTACTCAGGCAGGCACATTTGGATGGAAGGGGTACAGGTGGCAGGTCTAGGGCTGGGGCAGGGCCATTCTATGGGACAGCCTCAAAACCAATGCAAGAGAATCCAACTCAAAGACTGCCACCACCAGGCCAGCAGCACCTGGGCACGGCTGACCCCATACCCAGAAAGGGTGCTGTCCACTCACACACAGTGCATGTTCAACCAATGATTCCAGGGGTGGAAAGAGTTGGTACCTAGAATGGGGCTCTTTAAGATAGGTATGGTGGTGGGGGGAGGGGGAGGTTGAGGAAAAGAGGAAGGGGACTTCTGGTGTTGGCTGCTCCATGCCCAATGAAGCCTCTTACTGATGGGCCTTAGTCAAACTCCACGATCCACATGCTAGGTCTGATTTCCCTCTGTGGAAGTGGGTAGGGAGGTAGGAGAGCAGGACTAGCTGAACTCAAAAGCTCCCACCCAGAGCTCACCCAGAAGACGCCCTGGGGCAGGGGAGTGAGAAGGAGCTGGAGAGAGGGAGAATAGGGCTGGACTAACCTGTTCTCCCAGTCTTTCAGGATGGCCTGTTGCCAGCTATCAACCATTGATAGACTGGAAGAGGCTTTCCTAGGCCCAGGGAATCCGACCTCTTGCTGAGTAACAGGCTGTGGAACACCCTGTGGAATGTGTGCAAGGGATCCCCACCTCTACTTCCATGTACCTGCCTCTGGCCCCTACCAGGCATAACCTGCACAACACACCCCACAGAGGCTCAGAGGCCCTTCTCCCCTGCTCTCCCAACCCCATGTGTCTTCCCTGGGGTAGGAAGAAGGAGTGTATGCTGAGTTGGGGCCTCACACCTGGGAAGGGAAAGGGCCCCACAGGCAGCCTGCAGGCAGTACCCCCATCAGGGCTGGGGGTGTGAGATGGGTCACACCAGAGGACTGGTTCTGAGGGCATAGGGGCTTGCACAGATGGTGACTGACAGAATCTGCATTGGCCTGCCTCACACCCTCAGTAGCTGAAGTTATGCAGGCACTCAGCCTCATAGTCACTGTGGGCAGAAACCCATACCATCCCAAGCTTGTCTTCAGTCAGCAGCTGGGCCCCAAGGCTACCCCAGCCCAAACCTGTGGAGGGGAGGGAGTGTCCCTTCTCAGAGCTCACAGAGTCTGCAAGTGGATAAGGCATAATTCCCATGGTAGTCACCAGGCAGACATGTGGGTTGTATCTCCTGTATAACCCACACGGCAGCTGAGAGCACAGGCAAGCCTAGCCTCCACCCACGGGTACACAGGAAGCTGTGTCAGCACTAGTCCTCAGGTCAGCTTTTATTTCACCCGCCAGGTTCCACTCCTGCACAGACCCTCTGGGACACCCCCACCCTACAGTCACCCTGAGAACTTCTTCCACAGCAGGCCAGCCCTACCCTGGTCTGGTCCTCCACCCATCAAGTCAGCCTGATCCACAAGGTGGCTTCCTCCACCTGCTCCTCCAGGAAGCCCTCCCAGCCCAGTTCCATAACAGCTTGGCTCAGCCCAACACTTGCTGGTAAGAAGAAAACCTGGAATCACCAGACAGGCCTTGCCCCACAGAACCCCCAGTTCTCATCCTGAGAAGCCCAGGGGATGATCCTAAAGCTGGTCCCTGTCACTCTGCAGTCAGTCACCACACTCCACTCATATCAGCCACTGGCAAGTAGAGGTAAAGGACACTACCTTTGCTCTGCCCTTGGCCTTGCTGCCTCCTCAAAGGGTGGCTGGGACTCCCTCATAGCACAGGACTACCTCATCAGACACTGGATCACCAGGAGGAGAGGGAACCCAGGCAGGCATGCCTGCCCCTACCACCCATGCACGAACTTCCAGAGTTACCATGTGTCCTCAGATTAGGGCCAGCATCTCCAGGCCGCAGGGGGACGGCAGAATAGATAGCCAGGCCCCTCATAAACCCTGACTTGCCCAGCCAGTGTCTTTATAGTGTCAGATGCAAAAGAGATGCCCAGGAGGAGCAAGGGAAGACAGGCGGGGGCCCACTGAGGCACCCTGGCCCACCCTTTCCTCCTCGCCTGAGCCTCCACGGTCACTGAATCTAGCACAGGGGCAGTGCCCCCACCTCTTCATATACCAGATCTGGCCTCCAGGTCACAGAGCAATGCTGTCTCCTACCCAGAGCTCCATCCACCCCATCACGTCACCCCCATCCCCAGGCCTGACCTTTCGGATGTGGCCACTTCGCGTGCCAGTGAACACCACAGTGTGGCCCCGGTAGTCATAAGCAGCCACGGCGGTCAGACCATCCTCCTTGTCCACAAACAGAGGCATGCCCTCAATAGTAATCGTGCCCCCCAGGGGCTGGTTGAAGTCCTGTCCGCAGAAGTCATCGTCGATCTGTAGGGGCTATGGGAGGGTAGAGGTGAGTCTCTGGGCTGCCCAGCCTATCCCAAACACCTTCTCCCTGAAAGCAGGGCCTGGAAGCCAGGACCAGCCAGCTCTACTAACTGAAAGTGCCCACAGAGGGTCTTCAGAGGCAAGCACATGGCCACACAGAACTTACGTGGCCCGGGGCACTGCCCATACAGATCTGAGGGATGAGGGACTGCTGAACCAACTCCACAGATGGAGCAACCCAGGCTCCTTGAGTCTGCCCGAGGCCCACACGGGCCCAGGGCTAGACCCATGTCTCATGTGCACACTACACAGAGACCCCACACCCAGTTTTGGAATGGGAGGATTAAAGGAGGAGGCAGCCTGGGAAAGGCCAGGGAGCAGCCACCCAGGAGGCCAGGCCCACTGCACCAGTGACAGCCACACAGAGGCAGGGGATGGCTGCGGGTGGGGGATGGGAAGCACATATCCTGTCTTAAATGGTTTATTCAAGACAGGAGACAAGGGTCAACCCTAAAAGACAAAGGGAAGGGCCCCATCTCAGGAGGTGACTGAGCATGAAGTTTCAGAGAAGGCCTGGAGACAGGCAATACGGGGGCTGCTGCTCCACCACAAGAGGGAGAGAGAACAAGGTGAAAGAGGCAGGTTCCAGGTGGATGACCCCGGTTGCAGGCTCAGGGTCTAAGGTTTGCAGGGGGAGCGGTCACCAATGAGGTGGGGTCACTAGGACTAGGAGCCAAAAGGGGACAGACAGGTAGAAAAATAACGTCAGGGCTGGGCCAGGGTCCTGGAGGGGCCCCAAGATAGTGACCTAGCTGGGGAAGACCATGAGGAAGAGTGAAGAGGATGTGAGGAAGAAGTGGGAACAATGCCCAAGGAAGGGGCAGACTTGGCCATGGGCATGAAGAATGCCAATCACACAGTGTGACCTCAGCAAAAGCTGCCCCTCCAAGCCTCAGTTTCTCCAACTGTACAATGGAGATAAAACACCTTCCCTGAAAGGCCAAGAAGAGGATGGACAATGCATCTGCCTAGTGCACCTGGGACTCAATGTGGAAATGGCCCTGACATGAGGCCCCCACTGGACATGAGAAGTGGACCTTCGTCATCCTACCTGCCCTAGACACAAACCAGTGTCACTCAGTATAAACATGGGAATGCTGAGGCCTAAGTGGTTTTCCCTAGGCCTCCCAACAAGTCCTGGGTAGTAGGAGCAATAGGGCTGAGATCTGTCTCTGGACATCCCCAACATGGGTGAATTCTCAACTCTTAACACTCGTAACCCTGAACTAGTTCCCCACTAAGCCTGGTGTCTTCCTCCGAAAAACAGTGGATGCTACCACCTGGCTGCACGAAAAAGCAGCTAGCCCCAGGCCAACCCCGTCAGGACCTAAAGACAGGAGCTATGGCTGCCAGCTACTGAGCTCCCAGCACACAATGTGCTCAGGCAGCCCCAATGTCAGGGCTAGTGTTGTCTGATTGCACTGACATGTGAACTGCCATGGCAAAGAGGCCCAGAGGGCAGACACATGGCCAGGTGCCCAGGAAAAGGGTGAACAGAGCCTCTTGATGGGACTGTGGGGCAGACAGTGTCTGGTGCCCACCTGACCCTGGTCTGACCCCAGCTCTGCCTCTTACTGGCTAGTTGTGTGACCCTAAGCAAGTCACCTATCTCCCTGAGTCTCAGAGACCACATCTGTAAAATGGAAACTAGCTGGAGCCAGCAAGCACCCAGAATACTGCCAAGCACCTGGTCAATTCTCCATCCAACAGGGGCTTGTGGACTGGTGGACACGGTACTGTTCCCTCACCCCTACCTAGTAAAGGAAGAGGACAGTACACACCTGCAAGCTGGCTCTGAGGCCAACACCAAAGGGACAGCCCCCATGGTACTGCAAGCCTCTAGGAGACAATGGGCAAGCAGCAGCACCTGGCACAGGGCAAGCCACATGGACATGTGGTCAGCACTGCTATTATTTCAGAGAATGAGGTCACGGGGAGCAAAGGCTGCCCAGTAGGTGAGGCTGGCAGGACAGAACAGCATCACCCAAGGAGGTTCGGTGCACACTCACCGAATTGATGCAGCCCAGCTCCTTGTTGAGCAGCCAGGGCAGTGAGAGCTTGCCCTCGCCACGGTAGCAGGACTGGATACGCTCCTTGATCTTCTCCTTGATGGCTCTGAGTGTAAACAGGCATAGCACTGATTCCTTAGGCGGCTTCACACGGTTCTTCTGGCCCTGAGCAAACACGGTGAAGAGCACATCCTCATCATCAGCCAGGCCCAGCTGGTGGGCCAGAGCACTGCCAGGCCTGCTCAGGTAGGCGTCCTGCACCAGGCGGTACTCCACCCCCGCCTGCTCACAGCCGATGGGGAACTCGACGTAGGAGTAGAACTTGGGGTCATCGACACACAGCCGCACAATCTTGGAGGTGAAGAAGTGCTCGCCGGCGGCATCAGGAGAGGTCAGCTGTGTGTCCAGCTGCAGAGTGAGGTAGTACACAAACTGCTCACTGCGGAAGCTGTACACATAGTAGATGTCAAAGGCTGGGAACTTGGACAGTGTGTCCGAAGGGATCTTGAGCTGCGATGACACAAACTCATCCTGGTACACAAAGCTGAACATGTCCGCATCCTCCTCATTGGCCATGAGTCGGCGGCTGGACAGAGTGGGGAAGTATTCAGACTTGCCATCAATGGGTGTGCCCACGAAGAGCTTGGCCTGGGCCTGACCTGGCGGCCCAGCGATGAGCACACCTGCCATGCTGCCAGCCTCACGCACACTGGACAGGTAGTGCTCCTTGCGGTGGTGTGGTTCGCCAAGCTTAAAGAGGTCATCCAGCCGCAGGAACTGGCAGATGCCCTGGGAGGCACTGCCACAGGCTAGCAGGCGGTTAGCAGCGTAGTCCAAAAGCAGCAACTTGTTGACATTGTCAGTGCTGCCCAGGCCATGTGGGCATGACTGCACACTGGGTGGTGGGTAACACTTCTCATTGTCCTCCACGGGGCCTGTCACATGAGCCCGCAGCAGTGTCAGGTTCCCCGACAACTTGTAGATGCGGTTCACTGCACCCACATATACCTCACCTGTCTGCTCATGGACCACTAGGTGAGTAAGGCCCCAGTCGCTGGCTGAGAAGGTGCGGAAAACAGGTTGCAGACCCCTGCCTGCCCTAGTGGCACCCGCCACTGCCCGAATAACCCCCAGCAACAGCAACAGCATCAGGAGCACCCACAGGCTCAGGCGTAGCAGTGGCATGGCAGGCCCGGGCCTCAGGCCTCGGTGCTCAGGTCCTCCAGAGATGTGCATTATGGGGCCAGAAGCTTCATCCCTGTGGGGAAGACAGTGAAAGAGGGTGTGAGTGTGGGCAGGGCCTCACCCCCAAGAGGAAAGACATGCCCACATGCCATCTCCTGAGCTCTCTGGCCTGCCTGTCCAGGTTGGGACATCCCACGCTCCATGATCCAATCCTGGAGAAACCAGGAGTATAGAGAGGACACCTTCCTAGCCTAAAGCCCTGCAAACAGCAAGCAGGACACCAGGAGTCACCAAGACCAAGCCTGTGATCCAAGACATAGCATAGGACACTTGTCTAGCCAAAAGACATGGACCATGAATACCTAGACCTGCCACTGCTGGCCGGGTGGAACAGAGTAACAGACCCAGGAACAAGGCAAGAGAGAAGATTTGGGGTCTAGACTGGGAGCCATCACCTGACTCAGAGCCTCCCCATGTCCTAGGAGCAAGCCCCCCAAGCCCCAAGCTCCCACAGCAGGTGGCAGGCTCTGTCCTAGGCTCTGGGGACACATGCTCCCTTGCAGGCCGCAGACAATCCTACTCACAGGCACTACCCCCACAGAAGATGAGGACATATGGGCAGCAACTCTCAATGTGGGCAGAGGGCAATATGGGTCACCTTGGCCCTAGGGCCAGCCCCTTGCTGGACCTCGAGCCCCTTTACTCTGAGGACTGATACAGAAGCCAAGTTGTATGCATCTTCTACCTACCATCTCCATCCCCAGCCAAAAGGTGCCCCCAACCTGCCCCCTCACCCCCCACCCCATGCTCCAACCACTCCCAGGTTTCCTGGTCAACTGCCTCTGAGTTCCTCTTTGAAATCCTCAACCCAACTCCAAAGAAAGAGAAATTCCTCCAAAGAGAAAGGTGAACAGGGACTCCC
>PVKM010007137.1:0-42239 GCA_004027735.1 Carollia perspicillata | reverse complement strand
GTGCACTCCCTCTCTCTCCAGCGTGGTCTCCGGGTGCCCTACAAATCTCTCTCTCCCCCTGGCTGCAGGCGCACCTGGCAGGGCCGCCTCTGGTCACACCACTGGGGTGCACACTCTCCCCAGGTCTCTGTGTGGGTGCCCACAGCCCCTGTGTGTTTGCAGCTCAATCCTTGAAATTGCTCTCCCAAATTTCAAGCATCCAGGCTCCCCTGAGTGCTGCTCAAACCCTGTCCAGCAGAGGAGGGAGCTCTGACCCAGCTCCCCACAGTCAGACCAACAAGCTGCGGGCCGGGGCTGCAGCCTCCCTATTCCCCGCGCCAACCTCTAGGCCTCCATTGTCCCAAAAGTAGTCTTACCATTTGTTTTTTCAATTTTTGCTACGATTTTCGATCTCCTATCTTCATATATGTTGTGGAACTGTTGGCTGTCTGCTCTGTTCCTCTGTAGATCGGTCTGGTTTCTCTCCCGTGTGTAGGAGGAAGTGGAATCTGCTCTCTCCTACCAAGCCGCCATCTTCTCCCCTACTAGTACCCCATAGTCTTGATTACTGTAGTTTTGTAGTCAATTTTGAAATTGGTAAGTGTGATTCCTCTTTGTTCTTTTTCAAGTTTGTTATAGTAATTCTGGGTATCCTTGAATTTACATATAAATTTTAGAATCAGATTGTGAATTTCTGAAATAAAAGAAGCTGGGAGTTTAATAGAGATTGCAGTGAATATGTAGATAATTTGGAAAATATTGCCAGCTTGACAATACTGTCTTCGCGTCCATAAAGCTGAGATCTTTTTCCATTTCTTTAAGTTTAGTTTAATTTCCTTCAACAGTATTTTGTAGTTTTTTTGAGTATACAAATCTTGCATTTCTTTTGCTAAACTTGTTCCTAAATATTTATTAAATCTTTAAAAGTTTTTTATACATAGAACATATCCTTTTTAAAAAAACTTTATTTAATTTTAGAGAGAGGGAAAGGAAGGGAGAATGAGAGGGAGAGAAATGTCAATGTGTGGTTATTCCTCAAGCACCCCCCTTGAGGATCTTGCGGACAACCCGGGCAATGTGCTCTGACTGGGAAATGAACTGGCAATACCTTGGTTCCCAGGCTGGTGTTCATTCCACTCAGCCACATCAGCCAGGGCTTTCTTACTTTTTTATAAAATATTTTATTTATTGACTTTGAATAGCTTTTTGTTATTATTATTTTATTTTATGATTTTTCTTTTTTTCTCTTTTTTTATTGTGGTTCAAGTACAGTTGTCTCCATTTTCCCACCAACTCTTTCCCCCACCCCAGCTATCCCTACCTCCCACCTTCAATCCACCCCCCTTTTGGCTTTGTCCATAGGTCCTTAATATATGTTCCTTGATGACCTTTCCCTTTCTTTCTCCCATTATTCCCCTCACCCCATCACTCTGGTTATTGTCAGTTTGTTCTTTATTTCAATGTCTTTGGTTATATTTTGCTTGCTTGTTTGTTTTGTTGATTAGATTCAACTTATAGAAGAGTTAATATATTTGTCTTTCACTGACTGGCTTATTTCTCTTAGCATAATGCTCTCTACTTTCATCCATGCTGTTGCAAAGGTTAGGAGCTCCTTCTTTCTTTCTGCTGTGTAATATTCCGTTGTGTAAATGAACCACAGCCTTTTGATCCATTCATTTACTGATGGGCACTTAGGCTGCTTCCAGCACTTGGCTATTGTAATTTGTGCTGCTATGAACATTGGGGTGCATATTTTTTTCCAATAGATGTTTCAGGACTCTTGAGGTATAATCCCAGCAGTGAAATTGCCAGGTCAAAAGGCAGTTCCAGTTTTAATTTTCTGAAGAAATTTCATACTGTTTTCCACAGTGGCTGCACCAGTCTGCATTCTCACCAACAGTGCACTAGGGTTCCCTTTTCCCCACATCCTCTCCAATAATTGTTGTTTGTTGATTTGTTTATGATGGCCATTCTGACCAGTGTGAAGTGGTATCTCATTGTAGTTTTAATTTGCATCTCTCTGATGGCTAGTGATGCTGAGCATCTTTTCATATATTTCTGGGCCCTCTGTTATGTCCTCCTTGGAGAAGTTTTTGTTCAGGTTCTTTGCCTATTTTTTAATTGGATTGTTTGTCTTCCTGAGTGGGTAGTATGAGTCCTTATACATTTTGGAGATCAAACCCTTATCTGAGGTATCATTGGCAAATATATTTTCCCATACAGTTGATTCCCTTTTTGTTTTGTTGATGTTTTATTTAGCTGTGCAAAAGCTATTTAATTTGAAAAAGTTCTATTTGTTTTCCTTTCCATTGTGTACCTTGCTCTAGTGCACATATCAGTGAAAATATTTCTGTGTGAAATATCTGAGATTTTCCTGCAAATGTTCTCCCCTAGGACTTTTATGATTTCACACTTATATTTGAGTCTTTTTTCCATCTTGAGTTTATTTTTGCATATTGTGTAAGTTGGTGGTCGAGTTTTATTTCCTTGTATGTAGCTGTCCATATCTCCCAACACCATTTGTTGAAGAGGCTATTTTTACTCCATTTTATGCTTCTGCCACCTTCATTGAATATTAATTGACCATACAGACTTGGGTTTATTTCTGGGCTCTCTATTCTGTTCCATTGATCTATGTGTCTGTTCTTATGCCAGTATCAGGCTGTTTTTATTACAGTGGTATTGTAATACAGTTTGTTATCAGGTACTGTGATCTCTTCTTCTTTGTTCTTCTTTCTCAAACTGTCTGAGGTTATTTGGGGTCATTTATGTTTCCATATACATTTTCGAAATGCTTGTTTTATATCGGTGAAATATGTCATTGGTACTTTAACAGGGATTCCATTGAATCTATAAATTGATTTGAGTAGTGTGTACATTTTGAATATGTTAATTCTTTCAATCCACGAACACGGTATATGCTTCTGTTTATTTGTATGTTCCTCAATTACTTTCTTTAGAATTTGTAGTTTTCTGAATACAAGTCTTTTACCTCCTTGATTAGGTTTATTACTATGTACATTATTTTACTAGCTGCTATAGTAAATGGGATTTTTTTCTTGATTTCTATTTCTGATATTTCATTGTTGGTATATATGAATGCCTTCAATTTCTGAATATTAACTCCATATTCTGCTGTTTTGCCAAATTCACTTATTAGATTGAGTAGTTTTCTTTGTGGAGTCGAGTCTATAGGGTTTTCTATGTACCATATCAAGTCATCTGCAAACAATTATCATTTACTTCCTCCTTTCCAATTTGAATGCCTTTTATTTCTTATTCTTGTCTAATTGTTGTGGCTAGATCTTCTAATACTTCTGATATGTTGAATATCAGTGGTGAAAATGGACACCCTTATCTTGTTCCTGATCTTAGGGGGAAAGATTATAGATTTAAGTATCATGTTGCCCATTAAGTATCATGTTGGCTGTAGGTTTCTCATATGTGACCTTTATTATGTGGAGGTATGCTGCCTCTACTCCCACTTTGCTGCGTGTTTTTATCATAAATGGGTGCTGTACCTTATAAAATGCTTTTTCCATTTATATTGAGACAACTATGTAATTTTTGTCTTTCCTTTTGTTTATGTGATGTATTATGTTTATTGACTTGTAAATATTGTGCCTTCCTTGCATCCCTGAGATGAATCCCACTTCATCATGGTGTATGATCTTTTTAATGTATTGCTGGATGCGGTTTGCTGATATTTTGTTGAGGATTTTTGCATTTATGTTTATCAGTTATATCAGCCTGTAGTTTTCTTTCTTTATTATTTCTTTATCTGTTTGGGGATTAGGATGAATCTGCCCTCATAAAAGTTCGGCAGTCTTCCTTTTCTGTGGATTTTTTGGAATAGTCTGAGAAGGAACAGGGTTAGCTTTTCATTAAAAGTTTTTTAAAATTCTCCTGTGAAATCATCTGGCCCAGGACTTCTGTGCAGAGGGAGCTTTTTAATTACTGTGTCAATATCATCAGCTGCTGTCAGTCTGTTCAGACTTTCTTCTTCTTCTTCATTCAGTTTTGGAAGATTATAGTTTTCTAGAAATTTGCCCATTCACTCAGGTTTTCAAATTTCTTGGCATGTAGTTATGCATAGTAATCTCCTACAGTCCTTTGTATTTATGTGGTATCAGTTGTAAATTCTTGTCTTTCTTTTCTGAATTTATTTATTTGAGTCCTCTCTCTTTTTTCTTCATGAGTCTGGTTAAAGGCTTGTTGATTTTGTTTATCTTTTCAAAGAATCAGTACCTGGATTTATTAATCCTTTGAATTGTTATTTTAGTCTCTATGTCAATTAATTCTACTGTGATCTTGATTATTTCCTTCCTTCTACTCCCCCTGGACTTCATTTGTGGTTGTACCTTAAGTTCTTGTAGAGGTAGGGTTAGGTTGTTTATTTGAAATGTTTCTATCTTTTTATGTAGGCCTGTATTGCTATGAACTTTCCTCTGAGGACTGTCTTCATTGTGTTCCATAGGTTTTGGCCTGTTGTGTGTTCATTTTTATTTTTTTCCAGGAAGTTTTTGATTTCTTCCTTGATCTTGTTATTAACCCATTCATTGTTTAATAGCATGATATTCAGTCCCTATGAGTTTGAATATTCTTGAGCTTTTTCCATGTGGTTAGTTAATAGTTTTAAGTCCTTGTGGTCTGAGAAAATGCTTCATACAATTTCTATTTTCTTGGATTTGTCGAAGCTTCTTTTGTATCTCATCATATGGTCTATCTTTGAAAATATTCCATGTGCATTTGAAAAGAATGTGTATTTTGCTGCTTTGGAATGAAAGGTTCTATATATATCAGTTAAGTCCATTTGATCTAATGTGTTGTTCAGTTCCTCAATATCCTGGTTGATATTTTGTTTGGTGGATGTATCAATTATTGACAGTGGGTTGTTAAAATCTCCTAGGATAAACAATCCCCTAGGATAAGCAATTCCTTAGGATTGCTGTCTATCTCTCTCTTGAAGTCCTCCAAGATTTCCCTTATATATTTGGGTGCTCCTATGTTGGGTGCATATATGTTTATAGTGTTCATGTCTTCTTCATGGATTATTCCCTTGAGTATTATGAAGTGTCCCTGTCTCTTTTTATGGCCTTCATTTTGAAGTCTATTTTGTCAGATACAAGTATTGCTACCCCAGCTTTTTTTTCCTGCCCATATGTCTGGAATATTTTTTTCCAACCCTTCACTTTCAGTCTGTTTAGGTCTTTTGTACTGAGGTGAGTCTCTTATAGGCAGCATATGTGTGGGTCATATTTTCTTATTCATTCACATACCCTGTGTCTTCTGATTAGAGCATTTAATCCATTAACATTTAAGGTTACTATTGATAGGTACTTTTCATTGTCATTTTACTCCTTTACTATTATTTCTTTCTCTCTCACTGTTTTTCTTCCTCCTCTTAAAACAGTCCCTTTAGCATATCTTGCAGTGCAGGTTTGGTGGAAGTGTATTTATTTAGCCTTCATTTGTCCAGGAAGCTCCTTATTTCACTTTCCATTTTAATTGAGATCCTTGCTGGATAGAGTAGTCTTGTTTGCAGACCTTTGCTTTTCATTACTTGGAATATTTCTTGCCATCCCCTTCTGGCTTGTAGCATTTCCACTGAGAAGTTAACTGGTAGCCTGATGGGGGCTGCCTTGTGTGTTACTTCCTGTTTCTCCCTGCTGCCTTTAAGATTCTCTCTTTGTCTTTCAATTTTGTCATTTTAATTATGATGTGTCTTCCAGTGGGCCTCTTTGGGTTCCTCTTGATTAGAACCCTCTGTGCTTCCTGTATTTCTGTGGCTTTTTCCCTCATCAAATTAGGGAAGTCTTCCATCATTACCTTTTCAAACATGTTTTCTATCCTTTGCTCTTCTTCTTCTCCTTCTGGTATCCCTACTAATTGTATATTATTCTGTTTCATGTTGTCCTGCATTTCCCTTAACCCCTCTTCATTTTTTTCAGTTTTTTCCCTTTTCTTGCTCTTTTTGAGTTTTTTTCTACTTCCTCCTCCAGCTCACTGTTCCCATCCTCTGTTTCATTGAGCCTGCTTTGATTCCTTCTACTGTGTTCTTCAAGTCAGAAATTGTATTCTTCATTTCCTCTTGGCCCTTGTTTATTGTTTCTATGTCCTTTTTAATGCTGGTATATTTTATAGTGAGTTCATTGTAGTTTCCCTGTAGTTTTTGGTAATTCTCAGTGAGCTCATGGAGCTTCTTGATAACCATTGTTTTGAACTCAATATCTGATAGTTGACTTCCTTCTATTTCATTTAGCATTCTTTCTGAGGTTTCCTCTTTTCCTTTTGATTGGAGGTTGTTTCTTTGTCTTCCCATTTGCTTGTGGGACTCTTCTTGTTTACTTCTGTTTCTTAAATTGGTCTGTATTGATTGATTTGTGGTGTGCACTTCTATGGTGGGAGCCTGTGAGTTTCAGTCATGCAGTCTCTTTGATCACCTGAACTTCATGTTCTTGGGATGCTCTTTTATGCCTTTTATGCCAGTCTTCTGGTTGTAATTTAGTTTTTATTGTTGTTGGGTATTTCTTTGGTGGGTCCTTCCCTTCAGCTGGTTGACTGAGGGTAACTCTGCCTACCATGTCTTGTGTGCTGTTGTGCAGGTGCTGTGAGAATAAACCCACAAAGCATGGGAAACAAAGCCACACCTGCAAATATTTCTCTCCCCCACAATCCCACTATCAACAGCAAATGAACCAGTATTTTAAGGGTGTAAGGAAATTAAGACTATTATCAGAAAAGAGAGTGGATATGAGATGAAAGAGAAATTACTTACTGAAAGAGAAATTATTTTGAGAGGGTAGAGGGAGGAGCACTAATAAGAGTTAGGAGTTGGAGCAATGGAAAGAGAGAAGGTAAATTTTACCTCATGAATAAAAAAGGGAATGAAGAATGTAGACTGGATTATGAGAAGAGAAGTGTATAATATTAGGTTTAAACCAAAATTAACATAATATAAAATAAAATAAAGTGAGAGAGAAAAAGAGAAAGGAAAAATAGTAAGTAATTAATGAAAATATAGGGGCCAAATTGTAGAGAAAGATCCACCAGAGTACTATCAACAACAGAGGATCTAAAATTAATATAGGTGATATGGGAATAAGAGGGAACAAAAACTAAGAAAACTCTAAGAGATGTTTAGAGGAATGGGAAGTTATTTTGAAATTACAGAGGGAGAGGGAATGCTAAGTGTGAGGAACAAAAACCAGACTAAGAGAGGGGAAACATTAAAGTTTGGAATTTAAGGAAAAAGAGAAAAGGAAAAAGAGGATGATAAAGAAGAATAAAAGGGCAGGCTGAAAGATAAACAGAAGGACAGAAAGAAAAAGAAAATATAAACAGACTAAGACAGCAAAATATAAAATTGATACAAAAAAGCGCAGGAAAGGGACCAGCAAAATTTGATATTTGAAATACAGAATTAGTGAAGCTCTAGAGATAAAATTGAAAAACCAAATGCAACAACAACCACACTAACCACAACCAAGTAGCAAAGTTTGTTAAAGGTGTATAGAGAACGTGGGTATTTTAAGAGCTGGGGAAAAGGATGTGAAATGACCCTTGGAAAGAAAATTCATTTTGTGTGTTTTAATGGGGGAGAAATAAAAGAGTGCAGAATGGAATCAAGTTGTAGCTAGAGAGAAAACAAAATTTGAAATGAAAATAATGCGAGGAAAGGGAAGGTAAAATGGGCTAAGAGAAGGGAGGGTCAAAATATGGGAATTATCCTCAGCAATTCTGAGAAAGAACAAAGTAGGAGGGATCACAATACTTTACATCAAACTATATTACAAGACCACTGTAATCAAAACACTTGGGTACTGGCATAAGAACAGACACACAGATCAATGGAACAGAATAGAGAGCCCAGAAATAAATCCATGTTTCTACAGTCAATTAATATTCAACAAAAGGGTCAGGAGCACAAAATCAATTGTGCTGGGAGATCTGTACAGGAACATGTAAAATGGTTCTGGGAGATCTGGGAGACTGGTACATGCAAGAAAATGGAACTAGTTTCATTTGAAACTAAATGGAACTTATTTCTGCCCTATGCATACCCCATTAAAAGAAATGAAACTATACCATGAACCCACACCATACAGAAAAATAAAACCAAGATGGAACAAAAGACTCAAATACAAGTCATGATACCATACAAGTCCTAGAGGAAAACATAGGTAGGGAAATTTCAGATATCCCATGCAGCAATATCTTCACCAATATATCTCTTAGGGTAAGGGATATAAAGGAAAGAATAAACAAATGGGACTATACCAAATTAAAAAGCTTCTGTACAGCTAAAGAAAATATCAGCAAAATGGAAAGGGAACTAATTATATGGGAAAACATATTTGCCAATACCTCAGACAAGGGTTTGATCTCCAAAATATATAAAGAACTCACAGGACTCCACACCAGGAAGACAAAAAACAATTAAAAAATGGGCAAAGGACCTGAAACAGAAACTTCTCCAAGGAGGACATACACAGGGCCTAGCTACATATGAAAGGATGCTCAGCATCACTAGCTATCAGAGAGATGCAAATTAAAACCACAATGAGATACCACTTCACACTGGGTTAGAATGTCCATCATTAACAAATTAACAACAAGTGCTGGCAAGGCTGTAGAGAAAAGGGAACCCTAGTATACTGTTGGTGGGAATGCAGAGTGGTGCAGCCACTATGGAAAGCAATATGGAATTTTCTCAAAAAACTAAAGATGGAACTGTCTTTTGATACAGTGATCCCACTACTGGGATTATACCCTAAGTATCCTCATACACCAATTCAAAAAAAACCTATGCACCCTAATGTTCATAGCAGCACAATCTACAATACCCAAGTGGTGGAAACAACTTAAGTACCCATCAGTAAATGAGTGGGTCAAAAAACTGTGGTATATTTATATAATGGAATAGTATGCAGCAGAAAGCAAGAATCAACTCCTACCCTCAGGACAGCATGGATGGAATTGGAGAGTATTATACTAAGTGAAATAAGTCAGGCAGTGAAAAGCAAATACCATATAATCTAACCTATAAATGGAACCTAATAAACAAAACAAAGAACTGAAGAAAACAGAACCAGTGAGATGGAAATAAAGAACAAACTGACAGTGACAAGAGGGAATGGGGGAGGGAGAGAATGGGGGAAAGAAGTGGGAAGGGTCAAGGAACATGTATAAATGACCCATGGACAAATACAATGGGGTGGGGGAGGACTGAATGTGGGTCATGGGGTATGCATAGGGCAGGGGAGAACAATGGAGGAAAAATGAGGACAACTGTAATTGAACAAGAATAAAAATAAGCTAATGAGTTATCAAGCCACTAGAAGACATGGAAGAATCTTAAATACATATTGCTAAGTGAAAAATGCCCATATGAAAGTTTACATACTGTATGATTCCAACTATGTAACATTCTGTAAAGGCAATATTATGGAGATAGTTAAAATATCAGTGGTTGCCAGGGACTGTGGGGGAAAATATGAATAGGCAGAGTACAGAAGATTTTTAGTGCAGTGAAAATACTCTATATATAATACTATATGGATACATGCCATTGTACATTTGTCCAAATCCATAGAATGTACTACAGCAAAAGTGAACCATGATGTAAGCTATGGAAACTGGGTGATAATGATGTATCAATATAGACTCATCTGTTGTTACAAACGTACCAGTCTCACGGGGACATTGATAATGGAGGAGGCTATGCATCTGTGGGGGCAGGGGATTACTGGGAATTCTCTGTACCTTCCTCTTTATTTTTCTGTGCATCTGAAAGTGATCCAAAAAAGAAAGAAGTCTTTAAACACATACATGCACACAATATGAACAAAATCTAAACAACAAAACATAAAAAAGCCCTGGATGAGACTGAAGGTTATGGTGAGCTGGTATTTGTGTTGGAGGTGGGAACATCAGGGAGAAGGCAATTTTGGAGAAGCTATATAGGCTCCTCCTGTCCTTATTTCACTGCACAAATCTGATGCCCTCAAATCACACATGCCAGTCGCCCTGAAACAAGAGCAGGACAGCAGGAAAAATGGGATGATTGAGGCATTTGATTCCAGAGTCTGTGCTAACAACTTTGTGAAACAATCCTAGTGAGTGACTGGCTTTTCAAAAATTATTATTCTAATTAGAATGCAAAGAATAGACTAGAAATAAAATAGCAAATATTAGAGTGCATCATGCAGAATAAGAGTAGGCATTCTTAAATAACATATAGTATATTATATATAAATACAGGGACTGGCACAAATAATGTTCCTTTTTTATTAAAAATATTTTATTACAAAATCATAAGCATGTAATTCTATAACATAACAGTATCACACTGAAGCACACCATATGATATTTTATGTGAAATGTTCAAATTGCTGTCTATCTCATGTGAGACAGTCACGTACCCTACCAACGATGCTCAAGCAAGTCGTACTTCTGCCAAACCCTGTATATGACATAAATATTCATGCCTATGTACATGTTTATGTATATAGTATGTACATATATGGGTATTTAAGTACATCTAATCTACATTTGTTATATATAAATAATGTATACACATTAGGTAGAGATGTAAAATGTATTACTTACTATGAAAACCCCTGCAATCTACAAGGCAAATGTAGATTAGCACAAACCAGCAGGACTTCTCCAAATCCTTACTCTTGCTCAACATCTTCAGTAATAACTAACCTTTAGAACACAGGGTTTCCAAAGTGTCAGCTAAACTGGTGAAGAGAGGCCAAAGGAAGAGGGTCTTCTTCTCTGACCCTCCCCCACATCCTGGGCATTGCAGATCCCCCTCTGGCATCTGTCCTGGTACTGGAAGCATTCTCTGCAAGGGTTATGAGGACCCTCCAGAGTGAGGACTGAGGGGTCCACTTGCTTCAAAACATAGGACCCATAGAAACCAACTGAGGTGCTCCTGTTGGCTCTGGGGGACCCTGAGTATGGTTGTCAGGCTGAACAACCCCAACCTCTATCTCCTCAGGGAACTTGAGGAGTCACAGTCTTGGTCAGAGAGGCACAGACTCAGATAGGGAGAGGGTGCAGGCCCAGGTCCTGCTGAGTCCAGGTGGAGTCCACCAAGAGTACTTAGCCACCCTCCAACTTAGCTCTGAGTCAGATTATGCTAATGACTTAGAGGGCTTAGCCCTCACTTCTCTCCCACAGTTGTCTTTTCCTTTCCCTCAAAGAAAACTACTAGTTGCCACAGGTGGCCAAGACATATGAAGGAGAGTGAACATCCATAATGAGTCTTCAGGTACAGTATGAACATGCAGTATGCAGAGGGAAAGAAGAGTGTCACAGAGATTGTACTACTGGTGGGGATCACTGGCATCTCAGCCCTGACATTTCCTAGCTGCATTACTTGACCTTTCTGAGGCTTCATTTTTCCATGGGGATAATGGCAGTTGTACTTGTTTCATGGATTCCTGAGGATTCAATGGGATGCACATTAGGTAGCAAGGTATCTGACATTTAAGCCATAGCTACCATGGTTACCAAAATGCAAGCCTGAAATCTAATGAGATTTAGAAGTGATTCATCTATGGCCTTTTGCTCTTGCAGGAGATCATCTGTCACCAGAAGTGGTGGATTTCCTTGTCAGTTGCTACAAAGCATGGACTGAAACACCACCTGAGTTAAATGCCTATTAAACTGTACATGCAGCTAGGGTGAGCTACACAAAAATCACAGTATTTTATTTCTTCATAAACAATACTCAGCCATTGATGTGTCCAGGAAATGCCTTGGGACCACTAAATAGCCAATTTTAGCTGTAAACTGTCTTGGAACCCAAGAACACTTTCATAAGGCTAGGTTCCTGAACTTTAACAATTGGAGCATTCTCCAGCCAACGGTAGAATCTCTGTGACACCACTCTTTCCCTCTGCATACTGCATGTTTAGGCTGTACTCAAAGACTCATTAGGAACAGGGACTTTCACCCACCCCTACATGCCTCAACCACCTGTAGCAGCTAGCAATTTGCTTCCCTGTTGGCGCAGAAAAATTCCAGTGTCCTGCACTGTATGTAAAGCAAGACCCATACAGAGCACATTGAAAATAAGGAACCAGTTTATTGAACACCTAAAGGGAAAAAAAATAGTGGACCGATCTACATTTGTTACACACCAAGCAGGAAAGGCTATACCATTCCAAATGTCTCCCTTCCCTCTAGACAGAACAGTCTGGCTGGTGGCCAGGGCCAGGCTAGAGTCACCTATGTGGTGGACATCAGTTGAGCCTGGTTTAGGCAAGTTGGTAGATGCCTGCCTCAAATCCGCCACTCTTTTTCTGGATGAGAATGTCAGTGCTCCTTCCATCCTCTTTTATAAAATGGCCTACTTGTTCCCAGGAAGTAGGCTATTACCTACAGGATCTGATTTCTCCCCCTTTGATACGTGGCTTTACCACTAACTCTTGGAGCAACTGCCCTCCTACTTAAAAGCAAGGGCCTAGCCAGAAGCATTCTTGTTGGGGGCAGACAAAAAGCCTCATATCTTCTCATATACATAATTCCACTGGCTGTTCCTAGTCTCACAAACTTCCTTCAGTGTTCCAGTTTCAAACAGTGCTAGTTTTCTGGCAAGCCAATATTCCCAGAATGTCAGAAAAGCACAGACATTTCTTGCTTATTGTGGCTGCTCTGCAGTAGCAGCTACTATGTATGTAGAGAAATTCAAGAGGAAATGGAGATGTCCTGTTAAGAGGTGGTACCATGGTGGGTGGAACAGATGTGCCATCAACTTCTACTTCTGCGACAGAACATGTATGTCTCCAGTACAAGCTTGTAAAAAAAATACTGTAACAGAATATACTGTACAGAACTAGGATTTAACATGGTATATTACAATGCTAAAATATTTGTATAAATACTATACAAGCACAGTCACTCCATTAGAAAGGGTTCACTGATGTGCCATTAAAAACTGCTGTCAGCATGCCAAAATAGAAACTACTTACACAGCAGGAACACAAACAGTAATGATGGTGTGGATACACATGTGGTACCGGAAAGGCCTATTTACAGCTCCTACTGACTATGCCACAACAGGAGAATTTGAGCTAACGTGATGCTGGCCTGGTTTAAAAATAATTTTCAAATAACACTTTTGATAGGAATTTTAGATCTTTGAAAACCGGCTCTGTAGATGTTACTTCTCTGGACTAACCACCCATCACCAATGGGTCTGAACCAGCTTGATCTCTCACTCTCACACATGCTCCCTCCAATGCATCCACATCCACTGACACACGCCAAACCACTACACATGTCCCAGTCACCTGCCACCTGTGTGTCCCATTGTGCTGAGTCACTGGCAGGCATTGAGTGCAAACAAGGCATGAGATCAAAGTACCTAAAGCCCTAGTTCCAGTTCCAGTTCTGGGAGGGATTGCAACAATGAGGCAGAGGAAGGTAGAGGAGTACATGCGTTCCAGTGCACTTGGGTTGAGCCACAGGAAGTAGTGTCTAATCTGGCATTTCAATGTTTAATTTGGGAGGTGGGAGGATGTACTTCCCAGGGCTCTGGGTGATAACTACCCTGGTCTTCTTTCGAAACAGAGGAGCAATTTTAGGAGGTTCTGGAACTGGGGTTTCTTCTGTTTCCTCATTATCTTCATGATGGAGGTCATAGGATATGTTTCCATATTCTCTCAAAAATGGGAAGATTTCAAGGAGAAACTGACAGAAATCCTTGCGAATACCAAACCACCCTGAAAAAGAAGAATGTACTTTTTCAAATACTAGCCTGCACTGCATTTCATATTATTTTTCCTTCCTGAATGAGAAGTTTTATCCTGATGTCTTAGAAATGAAGACTGACTTGACCCTTCTCCCTCCTTCCCGTTATCCCTCTCTTCCCTCCCCTCTGGTCACTGTCAGTTTGCTCTTTATTTCCATGTCTCTGGGTCAAGTCAAGGAACATGTATAAAGGACACATGGACAAGGACAATAAGGAGCAGGATTGAATGGGGGGGTATGGGCAGGGCAGGGGAAAGTAATGGGAGGGAAATGGGGATAACTGTAACTAAACAACAATACAAAATAAAACGTACCAGGGAAAAAAAAGAAATGAAGACTGAGTAAGACCTAAATATCCACTAAAGACAAGAAGTCAGACCTGAGCTCCATGAAACTCCAAGTGGGTTTCTTAGACCAGCCATGATAGTGTTCCCAGGACCTTGGTAGGGATACAGTTTTGGCCCAGCCCATACCTCCTGTATCAGCTTCAGTGGGTTGGACAGTCTACTTGCAAAGGCTCTCCCAGAGATTCTGATGGATGCTCCAGGTTGAGTACTTGCTCTAGTGGCATCTAGAACTAATGTGTAACAAAGAGTGGCTTCCAAGGAGACCATTTTTGTCCTCCTCTGGAATCCAGGAATATGGAAGGCACATGTTGGTCTAGGCCAGGAGGCAGCCTGAGCTCATGGGGCCACCTCACAGCTTCAGAAAAGTGCTAGCTCTCCTGGGGCACAACACCCTCTCCCATCGGCTTCTAGAAGGCATGTTCAGGGGCTACATGCAAAAGAGCTCTCAGTTTAGTGAGGAAGGGGCTTTCCTTAAGACTACTTCATACCTGGGTATCACAGCATGTAGGTGGAGAGGAAGAGAGAGCAAACAGCACACCACTGACAAGATCTAGTGATGTCAGGAATGACAGGGGGAAAGTGAGGAGGAAATAAGACCTAGGAGGAGTCCTAGGGTTTAGTGGGTGATGTGGATTTTCATCTAATCCTCAGTATCTTCTGAGAAGGAGGTATCTTGATTCCCATGTTGCAACGGACAGGAAAGGGCTAACACAGGCTACCTACCATGGTCAGTCCTACCACAAACTCCAGTGTGCTGCTAGGGAGGCCATAGTTCAGGGCAAGGAAAGCAAGGTTGACAGCATGTCCTTCCCTTGTAAGACTCCAGACCTTCCTCAGCACCAGTTTTCCCATACAAACTCCTTAACTGGGGCCTTATGATGCATCCTTTCATATAGCAGGGCCACATTCACATGCATGCACACACACAGGTCAAGGATTTCTGAAATTCTGAGTACATACAGTGGTTTCCTCCCTTCTGTCCAAATGTGGTTGCCATCAGAGTGATCAAGGAAAGCCAAAGAGGGACAAATATTGGGATACAGGAGAATGCATTATGGCCATCCAGTTTGTGGACCAGCAGTATCTAAGGAAAGAGAAACAGTTGAGGTTCTTGGATACCACACCTGAAAACAGACAATGTCTGAAGCCTGAGCATTCCTCCCTCATCAGGTCTCATAAGGGGATAAAGTCAGCTCTTTGGAAGACCACAGAAATCCTCTACTTTTGAGGAAACAAAATCTGTCAACCTGCAAAATATCCAACACCAAGATTATTATGGGAATCCCCTCCTGGTGTTGGTTTTGAGGAGACAGCAGTGCCCATCCTATAGTTCTCCACAGAACTCATACATGAAAATACAACACCCAACTTTCTCTTTCCAGAAGTAGAAAAATCGATGCATATAGGTTCATCATACCTAGAAAGGTGCATTTCTAACTGCCATCCCCCAGGCTCCCCCTGAAGAAACAATGTTCTAATTTTACTGACATTCTTGGCATGCTCTCCAAAAGTTAGTTCATGGTGACTTCCAGGGAATATTAACTGCCCTTATAGGTGTGCAGGGTGCTTTCATAGGAAAGGGTGGCCTCGGGACCTTGGTAGTTTTGCTGTCAAAACTTACCTCAAAAGTAAGGAGAGGCACGACAATGGTCATCCAGCTCAGTGCCATTGTTATGTGTGTCCTTCGCTGTTCTGCAATAACATCCATGGAGCGCAGGAACAGGACAGACCATACAATATAATAGAGAACCACCAGGCACAGAAAGGACATGAGAATCCACAGGGGGACACAAACAACCTGAGGGAGGGAGACAAAAAATATCTTTAGTCTAGTTTCTGCTCAACCATCTGAGGGAATAGTCAATCCCTTGCTGGATCTAGTGTTGAAAGCATTGCAAGTCTGAATGTCAACAGCCCTGCATTCTGGGAATGCTGTGAGGACACAGAGTGTGCTCACTGTGGTACCTACAGCCTGGCCTGTGACTGTGCCACCATGGATCACTCTTCGGGTGAAGAGACTTGCAGCTCCTTTTCCTAAGGTAGGATATAACTCAGCCTGTATCTACTCTGCCAACATCACCCTCTTGCCCCTGATCCCCAGCGAAACAAGATAGTGCTGACATCCATGCATTCACTCCATCTCACCCTAATATACCTACTTTACAGGTCATTTCCCCATCCTGCCAGAGGTACTTTGGCTAAAACCTGGGGATAGTGTGCTCTGAAAGCTTCAGTTGCCATGGGTGAACAGGCCCTCCACCAACTTGCACATTGATACTGGGAGGGCTCTGTTACTTGGTCCCTGCCACCTCTCCTAAGTGGATTCTGTGACTGTTGTACCGGAAAGACCTTGTTTGATGCCCCTACAAGTCTGCAGGCTTTTGTCCTCCTGAGTAGCTTGGAATTCCTGATTATAGGTTTTTCTGTAAAGTCTATGCACAGCCTCTTCCCTGTGATCAGACTACTACTTAGTGGCATGCCCCCTCCATGGGCAAAATGTTAGAGGTCCTAATGGCCTCATTTGGTCTCTTTTGATCACTGTGGGAAATGTGCAATTAGATTGCTTCATCTGCTGGGACCTGCACAGGATTAGGCCTGGAAAAATCCCTCTATTTGCCTACAGAAAACATTCACAACTCTATTTTTTTTCTCATTTACCTTACACTAAAATTTTGGTCTTACCAAGGTTTGTTTCCTCCATATCAAAACAGAAAGTCTGAAACCCAATTACCATTCTCCAGACACAGCACCCTGAAGATGTAGCATGGGTGCCTGGAAAATATTTTCTATTTTGAATATTTTATTGAAGACTTAGGGCAGATGTGATGAGCCTTGTCTTTATTCATTGTGAAGGTAACACATGTTCCCTTATTTTCTTCCCTGCCACTAAATGAATATTTTTACTATATTTTTTATTTTCTTTTTAAAAAGGTAAGCCATGTGAATTACAGAAAATGTCTGTGTGCAAAAATACACATCAAGCATCAGAGAGGAAAAAGACACTGGCATGACAACCTCCCAGATGCAATATAGCTCTTCTACCTTTATTCTTATCTTCTTTCTATGCATTAATAGTTGGAACCATAGTGCATTCTCTTATTTGTAGCTTCATACACACACATATGAATGCATCCATCCATCCATCCATCCATCCATCCATCCATCCATCAATCGATGCACAGTCATTATTAACCAAACACATATTAATTGAAACCACAGGTTACAAGCATGACTTAGACCTCACCTTTCGTAGGAGTATAAATTGGCAAAACCTTTTTGAAAAGTAAATTGGCAGTGCAATACATATTTCAAAATCTCAAAAAGTTCCCACCCTCTGACCTAGTAATACTGTTTCTGGAGTCTTGCCTAAGAAAACAATGAAAAACACAAGGAAAGATTTTTATACAACATGATTTATAAGTGCAAAACACTAGTAACAATCTCCATATTCAGAAATAAGGGGATGAGTTGGTAAATGCATTTGAAGAATATTTTCCATCAATTAATATTTAACAACCATGTTTTTAAAGACTTTTTATTCATATAGGAAAATGTTTATGATACAACATTAGAACAAACAAGCAGGACACAAAATTATATATGTAGTATGCTCTCAATTATCTTTATGAAACAATAAACTGTGAAACAAGGAAATAAAATACTCCAAATGTCTTATTTCCCAGTGAATTATGGGTGATTATTATTCTATTACCTATGCTCATAGGTCTTTTCTAAATTTTATACATTGAACACAAATTACTTTTATTATAAAAAAAAGTTTATTTAAGGATTTAAAAAGTTACATACAAGCCAGGGCCAGTGGATGATCTTGTCCAGTCTTAAGGCAATGAATATAAACTGGAGAATGTTGACAGAACACAGGATTTCTAACTAAAAATTAAGAGACAAATCAATTAAACAAAGTAAAAGTTGTATTCAATACTGTAATTATGTGGCTAACATACTAAAAGGAAATGCAAATTACAACATGCTCAATGTTTTATTAAGTTACACTGGGACTGACAGAGTTTTAGTACCACAGGAGTGAAGCAGTGCTCTGTCAAGGAGAAGCCTGCCCCTGGTTTCCTGCCTCGACCCTTCTGCTCAGTGGTTGCTCTGCCCTTCATGTTCATCCAGGTGATGACCTTCTTTCCAGGCTGGCTGAGTATAGAGGTAATCCAGGGGACTCCCTAAGCTTCCTTACTGCCTCTACCCACAAACATCTCTATTCCTAACCATCTCTGTATTTCTTTTGTACCCAGGACTCAGCCCTGCATCCACCACTTCATTTCTGGCTGCTGGAGGACCTGTCACATCAAGGCATCAATTATAAATACTTTACTGTGTCTTTAACCCTATCTATTCCACCGATCTTTCCCAGAAACTCAGAAACAAGTTCAAGTCATTCCTATTATACACAAAACAATCCAAAAACCAAATGAACTCATCCTTTCCTTGATCCAGTATGCCCTCTTAGCTCTAGTTCTCGCTTTTCATGACCTTCAAACTTGGTGAGACATCATGGATACTTAAGTCCCATGGCCCCTGCCAATCCTAGCTTTACACACTGTGATCTGGCCTCCATCCCTATGACCACCCAGAAACTTCTTTTATCAAAGTTGTCAATAACCTCTCCAACATCACACCACTTCAGTTCACATCCTATGGTCGTCTCTGCAGCATTTGATATTGATGACCACTCCTTCCTCCATCTAGGGTCCCTGTACATAGTATTGCCCACCTCTTGGTATTCTGACAGTTCTTTTCAGTCTCCTTTCCTCTCCTTAAATGGTGATGCTCTCCAGAGCGTTAAACTCAGTCTTCTCTCCCCACTAGAGAGAAATACATACAAACACATGATTTCATTCACTTGCTCTGCCCTGGGGGTAGGGGAGAAGAAATGTCATCCATACTGCTGGTTTGTATTACTTGCTACTGACTAGTCCTCTAATCTCTGTCTCCAGTCTAGCCTTTCTGCTGTGGCCCAGACCCAGCTCTCCTTGAGGCACTTCAGATAAAGCCAGTACAAAACTGAGTTCATTACTCCCTGTACCCTTAACCTGTCCTGCCCCTTTTGACAGTCTCCTGTCTTGCTGTAAGGTAATTAGTGGCCTAATTACCCAAACCATGATCCAGAAAGCACCCTATATTCCTTTTCTCACATTCTTTTACTCAGTCACTACATCCTGTTCTTTCTCTATCATCCAGACTATATTGCCTAGTTAGGCCCTCCTCATCCCCAAGACCCAAAGTACTCCAATAGCCCTCTGACAAGCTTCCCAGCCTCCAGTCCTAAAGGCCCTCAGGTCCCCAGTGCTCTCCATATTGCCTGTCTTCTGCTTGCAGTGCTTACTACTCTTCAATAGCTCACTAGTGCCTACAGAAGTAAAATCTCATGAGGCTGTTGGATCTGGGCAAGAGCTTCTCAAAAGTTCTCAGTTCAAAGGGCATTTAGTGATTCAGCAATAGTTTCATAGGAACCTGGGCAAAAAGAAGTACCTAATAGTTCCATTTATTTATGTAATTAGATCTAAACTTAGTATTTGTGTCCTAAGAGCCATCAAAAAAAAAAACACCTCACATAAATTGAAAGGAAAATATTTTTCTTTCATTCTTAAATAAGGACAACTAATCCCTAAGGGGATAGGTATGCCTGTTGGGAAATGCATAATTCCTCAAGACATTTCCACCCTCGTTACTTGTTCTCTATAGGAAGTTTTGCATGGTACTACCTTCTCATTTGCCAACAACTCAGCTTTTTCTGTGATGTTATCAAAAGGAACGTAAAACCATAAACTACTTGGAGCAAGCATAGTGTCCCCACAAATGTCAGATATTACTGCTTTTTTCTAAAAAAAAGTCCAATACCTCTTGGTGCCCCTGTGAGTTTACTGTGGAACCTAGGGTAGTTCGGTACATGCTTTGAGGACTGAGGATCAGCCCAACCCCTCTATACAGCCTCCCTTTTCTCCAACTGCCACAATGCCCTCGTTTCTACTTTATATTCAATGTATATATTTTTAAAAGATTTTACTTTTTATTTTTAGAGAGAGGAGGGGGAAAGAGACAGAGAAACCTCCAATGCATGGCATCTCTCCTGTACCTCCTACTAAGAACCTAGCCTGCAACCCAGGCATGTCCCCTGACTGGAAATTGAACCAGTGACCCTTTGGTTTACAGGCCAGCACTCAATCCACTGAGCCACACTAGCTAGGGACAGGCATGTATTTTTTACTGTGGTAAAATACACAGATCATAAAATTTGCCATCTTAATCACCTTTTACAGTTAAGTGGTATTAGGAACATTTGTATTGTTGTGCAAATGTTACTACTATTCATCTCCAAAAACTCTGCAGCTTGTAAAACTGTGCTCTAGTTATATTTGAGCCACCATAGTTCACTCAATATGACATATTTTCTCCTTTCCTACCTGTATAGGGCACCCTGGCCAACCTTGACTCCTCCTTCACATCTCTGTGTGACCCTATCCCCAAACACCCTTTAGTGAATGTAGGTACTCCTCCTTCTGGGATACAAGAACCAAAGGGGAGCTCAACTCCCAGGATGATATTTCTTCTTGTAGGCAGGAATGCCAAGACTGTGACTATATGAATGACTGACTTTCTATAACTATGCATCAGGAAAATACCATTTCATATTCAATGCAGTCCTAGCCCTTGCATATATGCTCTTGCTTTCTATGTAACAAGGTAACAAATTTTCAGTTTTCTTAAACCTCCTTCTCATCACCTACCCAAGTTGATGAGCAGTTGATGAGCAGTACCTACAAAAGCAGTACTTTTCAACCTGGACAACAGCTACCCTCTTGCGGAGAGGCTAGGCACATGTAGAAGTACTGCTGGATGTCACAAAGACTGAAGGAAGGGAGCATCTCCACTAGTATTTAGTGGGCAAAGGTCCTTCAATGCATAGGACAGTCCTGTTAAGTAAAACATTTCCTATCCAGAAGGCCAACTGCATACTCCATCCCCCACTGAGAAATGTTGAACCAAATAGGTACTATCTAAAATGTTATATTTCAGTGACTTTATTTACTAGAATCTTTTACAAATGATTTTTAAAGCTTTGTTTTACATTGTTTTCTCAGGTAATAGAAAAACATGCAAAGCAAGAGAAGCATAAAGGAGAAATATGAGTTTAGAAATATAAATTTAGGAGGTGATAGCACATAAGTGGCAGTGGAAAAAGGGAATGTAGATAAGATATTCAGAGAAAGTACGCACAGTGAGAACAGAAAATGCTCAAGTCTAGAACCCTAAGAAACCGCAATGGAGCCTAAGACAGAGGTGGTCAGATTGGTCAAAGGACCAGGAGTGTCTGGAGCTGCAGAGTGGCCAAATGAAGACAGAACAGGGCCCACTGGATTTGGCCAGAGGGTGCACAGTGCCAGTTTCAGGGTGTGCAGGGGATGAGCAGGGAGTACAAGGTTAGAATAACACTGTTTGGGGAAACCTTTTTGTGAATGGAAGGAAAAGGCACAACGACAGAAGACTTGAGAAGGTTTTGCTGCTGTCATTTTGTTTTCTCATTCTGATGAGAGAGACCAAAGTTACTGAAAACAGCATGAATAAGTTCAGGAGCAAAATGCTCAGAAGAACAGGAAGGGAAAGGGGCTGAAGTACAAGCATCTGCCCCAGGAGGGAAGATGGACAGGCAGGGATGAAAGAGAACAGATAAAGGTCTCAAATGACTCCAGGGAACAGGGGGTAGGGAAGGGCACCATGTAGAGATGGCTAGGTAACAGGATGCAGGGGAGAAAGGGGGATCTAACTGAGAACTTCTCAAACTTGCTCAAATTACTGTCTCCCCAGGATTATTTTAAGACATTTTTTCCTAATAAAACTCCCTCATGGAATTTTAGTACTGTTGGCAAGCAGCCAGAGGGGGAGCAATACAGACAGGTGGCTGGACTGTTTAGTCTTGGGAACTATGATGAGAGTAAAAGTGGACCCTCTGGGATTGTCTTCCTCCACAGCCCACCCATACTCTTTCCCCAGCACCAGAAAAATTACTCTCCCTGTTCAAGGCCAAGCTCTTCCTGAAGCTTAGGGTTGTGTTCCCTCCATTTCCCACAGGCCCTTACTCCATCACTCTTCCTGTCCACAGGCACCTTCCTCTCAAGGTTCACACACCCTAAGTAAGCCTCCTACCAGCTTCCTTCCAACCCAACTGCCATATCCTTCTTCTACTTTTTACCCACAAAACTCAAGTGTCAAGTTCTTCCCGGAACCAATCTACATAGGGCCATAGGCCCACAGCTTCCATGCTGTTCAGTGCACATGCAGTGAAATGGGATCCCAGTCCTGAGCCTGAATGAGCTAGTCCTTAAAACAAATCAGCTTATCTATATCTATATCTATATCTGTATCTGTATCTATATCTGTATCTGTATCTGTATCTATATCTATCTAATCTATACCTACATCTTCATCTATCCTATTGGTTATCTTTCTCAGTAAAAGTCTGACTGAAACAGGTGGACAGGCAAAGATGTGAAGCTAGAAGAAGGTTGATTATCTGGGTGAAAACCCAGTGTTTTACTCAAGAAAGTGAATTGTGATTCTTTCCATGGTCTTTTGTTTCCTTATATACCATAACCTAGAGTTAATAATCAATCTCTTCCTAACAAAGGGCAAGAAATCTACGTTACAATAACTGACTATTCTTAAATGTATGAAATCGAAATCTTACCTCCAGTGACCTGTCATGTCGAAAGCCCCAAACACAAGCTGCAACAGACACCGGGGAAACAAAGAACAGTGGCATGAAGACCAGAAGCCAGAAATGGCTGCCTCGCTCGATCCTGTCACAGACCAGCACTTCAAACATCAACAGGAGTAAGTGGATGCCCACTGCAATTAGCATGGCTTTAAACTCTACACATGTTTCTCCTTCTGCTCTAAAACAAGACAGAAGAAGAAGAAAAACACCCTCAGTTCAGAGTCTCTATAATAAACAATCAGTCCAGGGAAAATACCAGCTTATGTTGATAATGTGAGTTGTATTTGCAAATTTGACAAAAAGCAAAGGAAGTATCAGGCAGGAAGCTAACTTAAACTTAATATGTAACAGGAGATCCTTCAAACATAGAACTAGTACATGACAAGAAATAAACAGTACAACCTAACCAGACTTAAAGTTTTAACAATATAAGGATATTCTCAGAAGTAATAGCCAGTTATTATTTCATCTACAGTGTACAAAACACTTTAGTTCATAACTTTAAATTCATCTACTTCCAAGATTATTCAAGTTGATCACTTCTATTGCTAAAAACTGACAAATATACATTAAATATTATGATCCTTATTTCTTTTTTTAGGATTTTATTTACTTTTAGAGAGAGGGGAAGGGAGGGAGACAAACATCAATGTGCAAGTGACATATCAATCGGTTGCCTCTTGTACTCCCCCAACTGGGGACCTGGCCTGCAACCAAGGCATGTGCCCCAACTGGGAAATGAACAAACAACCTTTTAGTGCACAGGCTGACACTCGATCCACTGAGCCATACTAGCCAGGGCTGATCCTCATTTCTTAATGAATTAAAAACCTTGTAAATCACATTTCATGCAATACTATAAAAATAACTCTAACTTCATGAACAAGTGTGAGTTATATTCCAAGAAAATACAGTAACTATTTTTAGGTGCTATTTTAAAATGCAAATAAAAAGTATTAATGCCTTTTTATTTTCCTTTGTATTTCATTAGGATGAATTAATACCTGCAGATGAAAGAGAGAAAAGCAAAAAAGTTAAAACTGTTCTTAAACAAAGCCAGTTTTATTGGCTGTCTAAATATCATGCATGAACTTAGCAGATGAACAACAGAAAAATAATAATGCCACTAATCAGGAAAATGTTTCATAATAAATTTGGAAGGCCTACAATGTTTCATTCAAAATATGGATGAACATTTATGATGTGTCTTGATGATGATAAATACAACTGAGTTTAGAACATAGAGAAAATAAAGTCAGTGGTTATCTCTCTAGGACCCAACAATGTTTCCTTGACTACTATTTATACCAGAGCAACCACATCTATATACTCAGTGCACTCAACTACATACATACAATTCCTTTCCTTGCTCAAAATACCTTAAACAAAAGTGAAAAGTTCAAAAAGCTTCTAAATGTCAATTAATGATACCCCAAATGTTCGGTAATTTCACTTTTCATTTTTGGAGTAGTAAATGTTAGATATCTGAAAGCGTCTCATTTAAAAAAAAACAGCTTGCAGACACATAGGTAATCTGAAAAGAATGTAATAACTTTAAAACAGCTATACATGAATATCCTCCATCTGCCAAGGCTTTTTGTGTGGCTATTTTAAAGTTCTTAGACATGTATGTAGTAATGTTTAGATTTAGATCTTGTAAAACATTAAAGTAAAAATAAGATTTTAATGTCAATTACTAAAAAATTAAACAAGTTGAGGTATCATAACATCTACACTTTTCTCACATGAGCAGCTGCGTGTGTTCCTCTTTTTCTTCTGTATCTGTCTACTGTGCATTCCTTCACTTGCCACCATCCTGGTGCAGGTTCAGAATAGCCCCCTTCTCAATTCCCCCTTTTTATCTTTTCTGAAGTTCCAATCTCTGCAAGGGAGGAAAGAGAATATCAAAGGCCCCAGCAGCTCCAGGCTACACGTTGGAGTGAGTTCACTCTGGGCAATAGGAGCAGCTAAGCCATCCAAGAAGAAAGGCACAGAGGAGATGAAGGTAAAGGTCACACATCTGCCCAACTACCAAAGGCTCTGCTTTCCTGCACAGCATCTGGGCCTGTTCTTTCCCCATTTCAGGGATTCATTTTTTCCTGGCCAAGTTACACTGAGAACAGTCCTAAAGCTCCAGAACTAGGAGACTGAGACCAGAGGAGCCCTAGTTCCAGGACTGAACTAGAAAAGGATATATCCCTGATGATCAGAGCTAGAACTTTGGTTTGTAGAATTGCTCCTACAAATATGGTGGTTTCATACTTCCCAGTCTAGCATGGCCATAACAGTTTTATATTTGGCATGTACTTTAGATTATACATTGGTTTTTGTAGGCTGCCTAGGAAATGAACCATCCAAAATAACACTGCTTTTGCAAGAAAATACAAGTCAAACACATACTGTCTAGAAATTCAGACTAGAACTCAGTTTGCCTGTATTATAGTTCTTATAAAACCCTAGATAGGTAGAAAAGAAAACACTACTTACTTTACCCAAAGTGAAAACCAAGATATTGCTCCCTCAGTATAGACTAATGGGTTTTATAAAGCAGTATTACCGATACTGGGGATTTCGTGCCCAGACTCCAGTTCCAACAGAGGCTCCAACAATGACCATTAACTTCCACAGCCATATTGGTGCAAAGACAGCCCAATAACTCCACTGAATGATGCCATCCAGACGAAGAGCCAGCAGCACAGAGAATAGCAGTAGACAGGCATAGATGAGGAATTTACTAGGAGAAAAGTAAAACAATTAAAGAGGATTCACATTTATAAATATGTGATACTTAAATGGGGAATAACAGTATTTTTTAGACATGAAAATAGTTACTAATTCAACAACAGATTACTAAAAATTCTATGTTACATACTTTGTTAGGTGACAAGAGAAACATAAAGGAGACTGAAATCAGTTCCCTGCTTTTCAGGGCTTCCTGTAGGAGGGCGTCCACACAGAAACATATAATTATAATATAGCATGACATGTGTCATAATGGTGCTATGGAGCAGGGTGTGATGGGAGCCCACCAGAGTAAATATAGGGCACCAGGAAGCACAGAGGTGATGACCCTGGTACTGGTTCCATGAAAACTGCCAGGCGGGAAAGAATGTGAGATGAGGATGCATTCCAACAGAAGGAACTAGCCATACCAAGACATGGAAACTGGAAAAGATTGACATGTTCAGGATATGGTCAAATTCTGTCACTGACTAATTATTTGATTCTGTTTTTTAAAAGGCTCCCAGTTGGCCCTGGCTAGTGTGGCTCAGTGGATTGAGTGCTGGCCTGTGAAACAAAGAGTCTCTGGTTCGATTCCCAGTCTAAGGCACATGCCTGGGTTGCAGGCCAGTAGCGGGTGCGTGAGAGGTAACCATGCATTAATATTTCCCTCTCTCCCTTCCCCCCTCCAAAAATAAATAAAAAATAAAATATTAAAAAAATAAAAATAAAAGGCCATCATCTGTCCTGCTCATATACAGTAACATTTTAGTACATGTATTATACTTTTCATGACTGAATAAATTTCTCTCCATTTCTCCCTCTTTCCACATGAAGAGGACTTCCTAAAGAGTCTATCCTTAAAATATTAATTAGAAATTACATTGTCACCATGGCTAGTGTAGCTCAATGGATTGAGTGCCAGCCTGCAAACCAAAGGGTTGCTGGTTCAATTCCCAGTTAGGGCACATGCCTGAGTTGCAGCTCAGGTCCCCAGTAGGGGGTGCACTAGAGGCAACCACACATTGATGTTTCTCTCCCTCTCTTTCCCCTCCCTTCCGCTCTCCCTAAAACTAAATAAGTAAAATCCTTTCTTAAAAAAGGAAGAAATTACATTGTTGAGAATTTCTACTTCCACTTTTTTATGTAATAAGAGGAATGGGAGTCTCCTTCCCACCTTAAACAAGAAATTGGACAAAATATATGAAACAATTTTTATTCATTTTTAATTTTTTTAAAAACATTTTATTTATTTATTTTTAGAGACAGGGGAAGGGAGGGAGAAAGAGAGGGAGAGAAACATCAATGTGTGGTTGCCTCCCATGCACCCCCTACTGGGGACCTGGCCTGCAACCCAGGCATGTGCCCTGACTGGGAATCAACTGGTGACACTTTGGTTCACAGGCCCACACTCAGGGCTAAAACAATTTTTAAATGTTGGACAACAGGCAGTGAAGGACCATGATGGCAGAAGAAAAAGGAAAACAAAGAAGGTAAACTTTGTTATTGTCTCGGCTTACTGACTAGAAGCTCTTTCCAGGCTGTAGCAATAAATTAATTAAACCCCAACTCTATCAACAAGTACATTAAATGTAAATTATATAAATACCAATTAAAAGTCAAAAATTGTCAGAATGGATTTTAAAAGCAAGACAACTGTAGTCTATCTATAAGAAACCCACTTTATCTACCTATAAACTCAAAGACAGAATAAAAGTAAAAGGACAGAAAAAGTTTTCAAGAAAACATTAATCAAAAAAAAGTTGGAATGAACCCTGCTGGTATGAGCACTGGCCTGTGAAGCAAAGGGTTCCTGGTCCAATTCCCAATCAGGGCATATGCCTGGGTTGTGGGCCAGTTACCCAGTAGGGGCAGGTGAAAGGCAACCACACATTGATGTTTCTCTCCCTCTTTTTCTTCCTCCCTTCCCCTCTGCCTAAAAATAAGTAAATAAAATATTTTTAAAAAGAAAGTTGGAATGATGATATTAATATCTATTTTAGTCTTCTATTGCTGCTGTAACAAATTACCATAAAATTAGAAGCTTAAAATAATACAATGTATTATCTTATAGTTCTATATGTCAGAAGTCCAGACAGGCTTAGTTGCTTTCTCTGTTCAGTTGCATAAGGCTGAAATCAAAATATTAATTGGCTGGGCTCTTTTCGGGAGACTCTGGGAAGAATCTGCTTCATTCAGGTTTCTGGCATTCTGGTTTCTTGTGGTTCTAGGACTGAGATCCCAGGTTTTCTGTGGCTGTCAGGTGGGGGCCACCCTTAGATCCTAGGAGTCTCTCTCTGATCTTTATACATAAGACTTTACATATCAAAACCAGCAATAGCATATCACATCTGTCTCATGCTTGGAATTCTGACTTTTCCTTCTGCCATATTGCTCCTGCTCCCTGAGAAAGCTCTCTGATTTTAAGAGCTCATGTGATTGTATTGGGTCTACCTGGATAATCCAAGATACTATTCCTTCCTCTTCTTTAAATCCATAGCTGTGGTAGGCATAATTCAAAAGATGTTCACTAAAATTCCTGTCCTTTGGTTATTCAGTCAACCACAAATCTGGGTACTCCAACCAGAGGAGAGAGGGGAGGGAATTTCAGGGGAAAAGGGGAAGGGGTCACAGGAACAAATATAAAGGACACATGGACAAAAATTAAGCGGAGTGGAAATGGGAGGGAGGTGGGGAGCACTGGGGGGCATGGAATGGGATGGGAGTGAAAGACAGAAAACTAGTTGAACAACAACTAAAAATAAAAAAGAAATCTAGGTACTCCCATGAAAAAAAGTTTGCAGATAGAACTATGGTTACTAATCAGCTGACCTTAAAACAGGGAGATTATTCCAGATTATCTAGGTGAATCCAGTGAAATTATATGAGCCCTTAAAAGCAAAAGGCTGCATATAAGTAAGTCAGAGAGATGTGGCAGAGCAGAGAGATGAGACAGAAGGGGAAGATAGATTTCAAACATGAGAAGGACATGACCTGCCTTGGCTGGCTTTGAAGTCAGAGGAAGGGGTCCATTAACCAAGGAATGCAGACAAACTCAAGAAGCTGAGAATGATTCTTGGTTTACAGCTATGAAGGAAATGATGTCCTCAGCCCTATAGCCATAAGGAACTAAATTCTGACAACAACTTGAATGAACTTGGAAACAGACCAATCAATCCCTAGAGCTTCCAGAAAGGAATAAGTCATCAGTTAATACTGTTGATAGGTTCTGTGACTTTAAGCAAAATGACATAAACAAAACCAATTTTACCATAGGTTAAATGATCAAGAGTTAAGGTCTTATGGCACCTCATCAGTGTTATAATGAAATGACTTCCTTTAAGGACCTGCTCTACAGACCTTCTGATATCTTGATTTTAACTTTGTGAGACTCTAAACAGAAGATCTAACTAAGTCCAAAGGGTATCCAACCTGCAACCTGTGGGCCACATGTGGTCCAAGATAGCTATGAATATGGCCCAACACAAAATCATAAATTTACTTAAAACCTTTTTTTGCTCATTAGTTTTTGTTACTGTTTGTGTACTTAATGTGTGCTCCAAGACAACTCTTCTTCCAGTGTGGCCCAGAGACACCAAAAGATTGATACTAAAGCCATGCTGTACCTGTACTTCTGACCTACAAAACTGTGAGATAATAAATTTGTGTAGTTTTAAGATGCAAAATCTGTGGTAATTTGTTCTGGAAGCAATAGAAATTAATACTGTAAAATTAAATACATCTACAAAGTCTTCTTTATCAGGCAATATAAGATATTCACAGGTTCCAGGGCTTCGGGCTTGGACATATTCAGGAACACATTCTACCTATCACAATATGAGACAAGGCATATTTTTGAATAAGGAAAATTACTAGATATAAATAGAGGCAGTTCATAATAATAAAGAGGTCAATTTGTCAAAGAGGATCTAACAACTGTAAATATTTATGTAACTAATAACAAAACTTCAAAATACATGTAGAAAATATTAATATTTAAAATATTAAGTATACATAGAAAAATCCACAATTATTATTGGAATGTAACTTCTCTCTCAGTAGTTTGTAGAATACACAGAAAATTCCTAAGGATATACAAGATAGTAATAACACTATCAACCAACATGACCTAATTGATATTGATAAAGCATTCCTTCCAATACAAGCAGAATACAAATTCCTTCCATGTATACATGGAAAACTAACCAAGACAGACTAAACTCTGGGCTATAAAACAAGCCTCAACAAAGTTAAAAGAATTGAAATCATACAAAGTAAATACCTAAGCACAATTAAATAAAACTGAAAACCAATAAAAACGTGATAGGGAAATTTTTAAAATACTTGTAAATTAAACAACACCCTTTGAATAATTCATAGGTAAATGAAAAAAGACACAAGGAAAATTAGAAAAATTCTGGATTAAATGAAAGTGAAAATACAATATACCAAAATTTGTGAGATGCAGCTAAAGAAATACTTCAGGAAATTTACAGCATCAAATGTTTACATCAGAAAAGATCTGAAGTCAATGATCTAAGATCCACTTTAAGGAACTAAGAAGAAAAGGACACTTTAAAAATGTAAATAGAAGGAAGGAAATAACAAATATGCACACACAAGTCAGTAAAATACAGAGAAGGACATTAGAAAAAATCTATGAAACTAAAAGGTGTTTCTTTTGAAACATCAAGACTATAGCCATAAAGCTATAGCCATAACAATCAAGAAAAAGATAATAGACATAAATTACTAATATCAGGAATGAAAGCAGAGACATCACTACGAGTCCTACAAACATTTCAGGGATTACAAGACTACATTATGAACAAATTTATGCAAGTAAATTTTTTTGCTTTCCTTTTTTTAAAAAAAATATTTTAAATGTTATTCAAGTACAGTTTTCTGTCTTTTACTCCCATCTATGCAAGTAAATTTTTTGAAAGAAAGAAATTATCAAAGTTCACACAAGAAAAAATAGATATTTTCACATCCCTATTGCTATTAAAGAAACTAAAACTGTAGTTAAAAGCCTTCTAACAAAGAAATAAAGAACAAACTGATGGTAACCAGAGGAGGGTAGGGATAATAGGGGAAGGGCCATCAAGGAACATGTATAAAGGGCACATGGACAAAGCCAAAGCGGGTAGGTTCAAGGGTGGGAGGCAGGGATGTGTGGGGAAGGGGGCCATAATGGGGTGAAAATGGAGACAACTCTACTTGCACAACAATAGAAAATAAATTAATTAAAAATAAATAAATGAATAAAATCACAATTATATCTCACCCCCCCCCCAAAAAAAAAGAAAGAAAGAAAAAGAATGTCAGGTACTGACAAAATCTACCAAACACATAAGGAAGAAATGGCACCATTTTTCACTAACTCTTGCAAGAAAAGAAAGGAATAAGTCATCAAATACTGTTGAGGAGTATTAATAGGTTTCAGTGTACAAGTCTGTGCATGAGGAGGCAACATTTTGCAAATTACTTTTTGAGGCCAGCATTACCCTGATACCAAAACCTGACCAAAAAATAAGACTACAAACCAGTATCCTTCATGAATAAAGATACAAAAAAAAAACTTTAAAAATTAGTAAGTTGAATCCAGCAATATATAAAAAAGGATATTATATACAATCAAGTGTGGTTTTAGCCAGGATTGCAAGATTGACTTAACATTTGAAGTTAATTAATAAAATTCACTGTATTGACAGAATCAAAAATTTTTAAAAATGTGATCACAATAGCTCCAGAAAAAACATTTGACATAATTCACTATCCATTTAAAATAAAAGTTCTAAACAAATTAGGAACAGAAGAGTATCTATTAAAAACCCCACAGTTATATTGCTTAATAGTGAAAGACTTAACACTTTCTCCCTAAGACTGTAAATAAGACAAATGTGTCCACTTCAATACATCTATTCAACATTGTACTTAGGTCCTAGCCACAGTGATAAGAAAGAGAAAGAAAGAAAAGGAACAAACATTTGAAAGGAAGGAGTAGATTTGTTATTTGCTGACAATATGACTTTCTATGTAGAAAATCATATCATCTAACAAAACAGTTACTAAATCTAATAAGTGAATTAAGCAAAGTTGCAGAGTACAAAGAAAATGTACAAAAAATATAACTGCATTTTTATATGCTAGCAATGAAACATTGAATATTGAAATTTTTAAACTATATTTTACTGAAACTTTCCTATGAATCTAAAATTATTCTAAAAATGAAAAATGTCTCAATTTATATATTATGACTTAAAAACATAGAGGTAAATACCAGAAGAGACACCTAAAAAAGAATTTGAAAATTACTGTCCTTCAGAAGTAGGTTATTCAGGAGACTGCTGTGGGTTTTTTTGTTGTTTTTAGTTTTCTTTTCCGTTTTATTTATTTATTTATTTATTGTTTTTAGTTTTTAATTTTATTTGTGTTTTCCAATTGTAATAAAAATAATTTGATAGGAAAAGTTTATGAAAAAACTGCAATTTACAATAGCATCAAAATATGAAATATTTAAAGATAAATGTAACAAAATATGCACAGACTTGTACACTGAAACCTATCAAACTACCAAGAGAAATTAAAGATAAAAATAAATGGAGAGATATATGTTTGTAGATTTAAAAATTCAACATTGTTAAGATTTACATCCCCTATGTATTAGTTTCCTATGGTTGCTATACAAAATTACCACCAACTTGATGGCTTAAAACAACACATATCTATTCTCTTATAGTTCTGGAGATCCAAAATGGGTTTTACTCAGTTACAACTAAGGTGTCAGCAGAGCTCTGATCTCTCCAGAAACTAGGGGAGAATCCATTCCTTGCTTTTTCCAGTTTATTTTTTATAAGGTTTTATTTATTTATTTTTAGAGAGGAGAAGGGAGGGAGAAAGAAAAGGAGAGAAACATCAATGTGTGGTTGCCTCTCGTGCCCCCACTACTGGAGACCTGGCTTGCAACCCAGGTATGTGCCCTGGCTGGGAATTGAACTGGTGACCCCTTGGTTCTCATGCTGGCACTCAATCCACTGAGCCACACCAGACAGGGCACTTTTTCATATTTCTAGAGCTGCATTTCTTGCACTCCTTGGGCTCCTTCCTCCATTACCAAAACCAGCCAGTGTAGCATCTTCAAATCACTTTCTCTGCTTCCATCAATTTTGTCCCCTCTTAATAGTTTTCCTTCTGCCTCCTTATATGGAAATCTATGACTGCATTTAGGGTCCACCTGGATAATCCAGGATACTCTTCCATTAAAAGACCTTTAATTTAATCACATCTTATTTATCATCTGTTTGCCATAGAAGGTAATATTCACAGGTTCCATGGATTGAGAAGTAGATATCTTTGAGGGCCATTATTTAGCTTACACCACTCATGAAATTATTTCGAAGATTCAGTACAATCCCAGTGAAAATCCCAGTAGCCTCTTCTATAGAAATTGACATACTGATTCTAAAAGTATACAAATATGCAAAGGACATAAAATGAGCAAAACAATTGTAAGAAAGAACAAAGTTGGAGAAACTATACTATGTGCTTTTGAGGCTTACTATAAAGCTAAAACAATCAAGACAATGGGAATTAGCACCAGGAGAGACACACAGAGTCCAAGACTGACCCATACACACATGGTTAGTTAACTTTTGTCAAAGGTACCAAGGCAACTCAATGGAGAAAGGATTGTGTTTCAACAAATAGAGTTGAAACAACAGGATAGATGGGAAAATATACCTAGACCCTTAACCTTACAGCATATACAATATGTACATGAAATGGATCACAGACCTAAATGTAATCACCAAAACTATGAAATGTCTAGAAAACACTGGGAAAATATTTTTCCACCTAAGATTAAACAAAAAATTCTTAGATGAGATATAAAATTGGAATTCTTCAAAATTATAAATTCCTACTCTTCAAAAGACACAATTTAAAAAATTAAAAACCAAGCCACAAACTAGGAGAACACATTCAGAAAATATATACCTATATCTGAGAAAGTATTCATATCCAGCACATACAAAGGACTTTTACAACAAAAAAAGAAAAAGAAAATAATCTGATAAAAATGGCAGAAAAATAAGGACACTCCATCAAAGAGGTTATACAAAAGGCAAATAAGCACATTAAAAATACTCAATATTTTCAGATAGTAAGGAAATGCAAATTAAAACAACCAGATAAAACTATATACTCACTACGATGGCTACAATTAAAATGACCAACTATGACAATTGTTCCCAAGGATGTGGAGCAACTGGAACCCTCATATATTGCTGATGGGAATGCAAAAACAGTACAGCCACTTTAGAAAACACTTCACAGTTTCTTGTAAAATTAAATACATACTTACTTTATGACCCAGCAATCCCATGCCTAGGTATTTACTCAACAAAAAAAACATGATGTCCACATGAGACTTGTATTTGAATGTTCAAAGCAACTTTATAATAACCACTGGAAACAACCCAAGTGTCCATAAACCGGTGAACAATTAAACCAATTGTGGTTCATCTGTTCAATGGACTACTAATCATTACTAAAAGGGGACAAACTAGGGATGCATGCAACAACATGGTCAAACCTCAAATGCACTATGCTGAGTAAAATAACTGATTGAAGACACAAAATATTATATAACTCCACTTATTTGACATTCTGGGAAGGCCAAAATATATTGTAGATACAAAAAACAGATCAGTGTGGTTAGTAATGGGAATGTTCAGGGAGAGACTGGCTACAAAGGGACATGAAGGAAGTTTTTTCAACAATGAAATGGTTTTATATCTTTAGGTGGCAGTTATACAAGTATATGGGTTTATCAAAACTCACAGGACTGTGCACTAAAAAGGATAAATTTTACCACATGTTAAAATATGCTTTGATAACCCTGGTATATCTGTTATCTCCCTACACATATGCAACAACATCAACAGCTAACATTTACCAGTTGTTTGTGTAATGTGAGTTACTGTGCTGTTTCTCATGCATAATTTTACGTAACCCTCACAGCAATCTTATGATGGAGGCATTTTCACTATTTCCATTTTATAGATGAGGAATTAAAGCTTAGATGTTAACTTGTCCAAGCAGCTAGCAGCTCCGAGCTGGGATTCAAATAAAGATTTGACTCTAAAATCCTTTTAACTGAGTACTGTACAATACTGACTTTATACTGGTAAGTCAAAATTTTTGGAAAAGCATCCAGATAGATATACAAGGAGGGACCCCCAAAACACTGGAATTGTCTTCTAGAGGGCAGGCCCCTGGTAGAACAGGCTTCTCCCACAAAGTGAGTGTTCTAGGAACCCATCTGTATCAGTGTATCAGCTGGCATTGTTGGGGGGGCGCATTCAGATTCAGTGAATTTTTTTAAGTCTCTTTCAATGCATTCACCCATTTCATAGTGGGTGATTTACAAGTGCACCTGCCCACACTGCTCTGAGTAATCAGCAGTTTTTGACAAAAAAAAAAAAAAAAAAAAAAAAAAAAAAAAAAAAAAAAAAAAAAAAAAAAAAAAAAAAACCCACATGACCCCAGCGCCTCACTCTCTCTATTTATCTGATCTTATTCTAAGTGATTTTTTTTTGTTTCCCTGGATGAAAAAAGTCCTCAAAGGGACATATTTTGCTCATGTGGAAGAGGTAAAATAAAAGTGGCAGAAGCACTAAGAGGCATCAAAATCGACGAGTTTAAAAACTTTTTTGAGCAGTGGGAAAAATATCCCAATAGGTATATTGCATCAAAAGGAGTATAGTTTGAAGGTGACTGAAGTTTAAGCATGTAAGAATAAGTACACAATGTTTTATTAATAAATTCCAGGGGTTCTTTTTGCAGATTAACAGTGATCTCCAGAAGGGAAGATAAAAGACAGTTCACACTTTTTAACCTACAATTGCTGATTTTTCTGCAAGGTGCATATACTTTGTATTATATGTATACCTTGTAGTATGAAAAACAACATATGAAACTTTGATTGGAAAAAAACGGGGGTTGTTAGGAGAGATCTACAAAATTTAAATCTGAAGCAAACCTCCAAGAGTGTAACTGCAGTGATTTGGAGAAGTTGCGAATTTCTATAGATACAGGTTTTTTCTGCCATGGTTACTCTGCTCTACAAAATCCGGGTAGTATGTTCCTCATAAAGTGGTTGTGAGTATAAGATAATGAATATGCAAAGTGTTTTACATAAAGCACTAAATCAGTGATTCTCAAAATGTTTTGTATCAGGACTCCTTTACAATCTTAAACATTACTGAGGATCCCAAAGAGCTTTGTTTATATGGGTTATACCTATTGCTATTTACTGTATCAAGTTTTAAAACTGTGCCCTGACTGGTGTGGCTCAGTGAATTGAACATCATCTCACAGACAGAAAGGTCCATGGTTGAATTCCCAGTCAGGGTACATGCCTGGGTTGCGGGCCAGGTCCACAGTTGGAGGTGTGTGAGAGGCACCTGATTGATGTTTTCTCTCAAACATTGATGTTTCTCTCCTTCTCTTTCTCCCTACCTTCTCCTCTCAAAAAAATAAATAAATAAAATCTTTAAAAGTGTCTAAATGCTTATTTAAAAATATTTATTAAAATAAATAATAAACACATATATTAATGCATGTAAAATAATTTTAATAAAATCTATTTTCCAAAATTGTTTTTATAGTTTTACAATTTTTAAAATGTCTGGCTTCATAAAGAACTCCTAGATTCTAATCTCTATGTCTGCACTCATTCTGTTGCAGTGTTCATTTTGTTCAAGCATATAAAAAAATCTGGCCTCACAGAGATAGGTAATTAGAAAAGAACAAAATATTTAATAGGTCTTTCAGATAATGGTAGACATTCTTCTCTGGTAGGACACCAAAACTGAACAAGTGGTAGTTTCTTGAAGATTGACTGTGGTATGAAATCTGAAACCCTATCAATGAATTTATGGAAAATACTGGTTCACTGTGTAATAAAGATCTTTCAAATATTGACACATTTCACTATATAGTACTAAAATAACCACATTATTTATTATCACAACCCTCTTCAGAAATATTTTATGTATTGAAAGGTTCTCAAGCTCATGGTGGTACATATAACATTTTTAAAATTCAGATTTGCCCTTGAAAGCTCAAATTTTACCATTTGCAAAAAACACCATCAGTTGTTTTCCTTGAAGTAACAGGTTCATTTGCATTTTCAGGAAAATATCTGTCAAATAACCTAATATGAATAGCCACAGTCCCAGGTAAAAATGGTGTTCCATGAAAACACCAGCTTGAAACTCAGGCACACAAGTGTTTTTCCTTGAGTCAAATACTATACTTCTGTGTACAGCAGAGGGCCTTTATGCATTCTTTCTATCTTGTCACATGGACTATTAAAATATACATATACTCAAGGGTTGAGATTGAATGAGATTGGTATTTTTTTCCTGCTTTATCAGGACATTCATAAATGAAGCTGGCTTTTTTGGGGTAACTACAAGCACAATGTGGTAAAGAATCTGAAGACAACTACTACAGTTTCCTCTCAGCAGCTTGATTTGTGCTCAGGTACCAGCAGTTTACCCATCACTGCTTTTGCACCATCAGTGCAAATGTCAACTCAAAGAAAGAGGCAAATAATGTTTTAGTATTATTACGAAAATAGTTTTGATCTCACAGACCCCTGGAAAGGTTCTGAAGGCCCCCCAGGAGTCTGAGAAAAATAGCCTGATAACTGCTACACTAAATCCATGTTAGTTATGATTATTAATGCTCAAAGACAAAGGGAGGCATTTCCAAACTGAAGAAAGAAAAATGTCAAGATAAGAATGACTTTATCCCTAGACTGTCAAGAAGGGGGGATTCACAAGCTAATAGAAATGGAGTGAGCACCAAAAATAGAGAAAGTAGTCGGTTGATATGATTTTTTTCTCTCTGAAAGCACAGGGGGAAATTGCAAAATCTACAAAGTCAGAACCCATTTGTCAACCAAATTTGGCTATATACATCATCAGTAACAATGACATTAAAAACAGACAGAGTTTTTAAAAACTAGATAAAAGAATGTGAAGGAATTAGCCAAAAAACACATGCATGGTCCATGGATATGGACAATGGTATGGGGATTGCCTGATTTATGGGGTGGGGGTTTCTGGGTGGAGGTGGGCAAAGGGGGAAAAACAGGGACAACTGTAATAGCATAAGTAACAAAATACAATAAAAAAGAAAGAAGCAAATTAGGACATTAACAAATGCAAGGACAATAATAAACATAGGATTCATAGGTGAATGAAATAATATGGAGAGGTAAATTTTTTCTAAAAGACTTTATAATAATAATACAAAATATAATTTCTAATTCAAATACTAGGGTTGGAAAAATAGAAATAGATTGGAATGTCCTTGTCTTAGTTTTCTAAGGCTACCATATAAAATCGCCACCTACTTAGTGCCTTAAAAAGTACAAACTTATTTTCTTTAGTTCTAGATGTCAAAAATTTGAAATGAGTCTCACTGAGCTAAAATTAAAATGCCACCAGGGCTATGTTCCTCCTGGAAGTCCTAGGGGAGAATGTTTCCATCTCACTTCTAGAGGCTGCCTCATAGTACCTTGGCTCTTGGCCCTTGGCTCCACTTTCAAAGCCAGCAGGGGAGAATGCATTCCTCCTTATGTTGACTCACTCTGATGTCCTCTTCTGCCTCTTTTCTCCTGTGACTATGGATCCAGTCAGAGGGTCCAAAATGATCTCCCTATTTTTAGGTCAGCTGATTAGCAACCTTAATTCCATCTGCTACCTTAGTTTCTCTTTGCCAGGTAACAGAACATATTTTGAAGTTTCTAAGGAGTATAATGAGGGCATATTTGGATGGGTGTCATTATTCTGCCTACCACAGGCCAATAAGACAGGTCACTTACTGGATTAAAGAAAATCTAAATCTGTTGCATTTAAGAGTCATACTTGCAACCGATGTCAAAAGTCAAACCAACTACAAGAAAGGAGATGACAAAGATTTATCATGCCTGGGTAAGGAAAGAGAAGCAGTTTACTAGTATTTGATAAATTAAATTTTAAAGCAAAAATAATTAAAATACAAAAGTGACTAATAATGAAAAGCTTACAACATGGCCACAGAATATGAAAACAATCTGACAATTCTTTTAATATACAGAGATATCCTCACTGTGGGCTTCTACATATTACTATTAAATCATAACAGATCAAGTAGACACATTTACTAAGAAAACTATGTCAATAAACACACAAGTAGATAAAAATAGCATGGTTCTGTTGGCAGTGAAACAGTATCAGGTATTAGACCGGTGGAGTCAGACTGGACTTTGGTTCAGCAACCTTGAAATTTGAGTTCAGCTAAGAAACTTGAGTTCTGCTAAGAAAGCATTCAAATCCAAGACTCAAACTATAAGAGGAAGTTTATTTAGAAAAAAAGGCACACAGGTAGAAGTGAGTCATAGAAGACATGGGCTCAGGAAACAAGTTACAGAGGCAAATGAAGGGCCCTTGGAGCTTAGGAAAGACATGGGGTCAAGAAAGATGTGCCTGAGAGTAGGGGGTGGGGAAAGGCACAGGCGTGCTCCATAGAGAGAGCTGCATTGGGTCCTCTGACTACAGGGTATTTATCTGGAGCTGTCAGGGGACAGTCCCAATAGAATATTCATCACCTTTCCAGGTGTGTCCTTTCCGGGTCGTGGTCTCTACTGATTGGCTGGTGCCAGAGAAGGGGTCATTAGTCATTGATGCTTGTCCTGATGTTCGGCCATGGCATTGCTGCTTTTCTGGGCCTGGAGCTGAGACACAACTGAGGCTCAGATGTATTTGTTGCAGGTCAGAACCTCACCGTCCTGGGGGCTTAATGTTTAAGGGCTATTCTCTGTCTCCCTTGTTCATTCCCCTCTAAGAGAGTCAGTCTAACTGGCATCACTAGCAACATGCCAGGAAAAGAAAGGTCAGAGAAAGGTCCAAACTGCATGACCAGCAATATGCTAGGAGGGAAAAAGAATACTTTGGGGGCAATGTCCTTGTTCTCTCAGTTTTGCCTGTTGCTAGGCACTTGGCACTTTCCGCCCTGGTGACCTTCTGTACCTGGCCCATAATCCTTGCTCTGCTCATGTCTGTCCAACTGCCTACCACAGTCCTATCTGCTCATGTCTGTCCAACTGCCTACCACAGTCCTATCAAGAGAATTAAGTAGCAGAAGAAAAAAGAATCATGGGGCACTGATAACAGTAAACACAAATCTAATTTAAAATATAAAAACCTGGTTGACTGTCTGCAATGTATGAGATATACAAAGATGATGAAAAAAAAATCTCTTCCCTGAAGATACTCAAAGACTAATAGGAGCAGAGGTAGATGATCAATCAACAGTTAACTATTGGGTTGGCCAAAAAGGTTTTTTTTTTTTCTATAGGATGGCTCTACTAGTACTTAGTTGTCTTTAACTTCTTTCAAAACAATTTTGTTACATTGTCACAGCTGTCATATGAGTATACATTAAAAAACTTATTGAAATTGATGAATATTTGTGTAGTCACTTTAGTATTAAAGATGGAAGAAAATAAGTAACATTTTCAGCATACTATGCTTCATTATTTCAAGAAAGGTAAAAATGCAACTGAAATGCAAAAAAAAAAAAAAAGATTTGTGCAGTGTATGGAGAAGATGCTGTGACTGATCAAACATGTCAAAAGTGGTTTGCTAAGTTTTGTGCTGGAGATTTCTTGCTGAACAATGCTCCATGGTTGGGTAGCTCAGTTGAAGTTGATAGCAATCAAATCAAGACATTAATTTAAGAACAATCAATGTTATACCACATAGTAGATAGCTGACATGCTCAAAATATCCAAATCAATAAAGTTATTGATGAAAATGAAAAATGTGTCCTTTATTTTACAGAAAAACCATACAGATTTTTTTGGCTAAATCAATATATATACCATTGTAAATTGAGATGTGGAAGATTAATTTCTCTGGGAGAGTTGGTGAAGGGACGTGAGACTGGGGCCGTAGGTTGGGGATAGAGAATTCTAGACAAAGGAGACAAGATTTTTAAAAGTAAGGAGATAGTCTTTTGTATCCCAGGAGACTGGAACACATGAGTACATCTTGTGAATTTTCTGGAGTAGGGTGCTGGGGAAACAGGAGAAAAGGCACCTGAGGATATAAGAGAAAGGTAGGCTGGGGTAAGAAGGTAGAGAAGTTAAATATCAAGGTAAAGTCATTTGAATTAATTAATAGGCAATAGGAAGCCACTGAAGATTTTCTGAGGAAAAGGGTGACAGAAGGTATAGATGAGTGTGTAAGCTAGACTATAATTGATAGAGAATGGAAGCAGAAGTTCTACATAATTCATAATAAACTGACAAAAACGGACTGAAAATGGTCTAACTATATGAGTTTCTTTTCAGCATTCACTTGTTAAGCAGTATAGTAGCATTGAGGAGATTATTTGTAAAACTTTGGGCCTCAGGATCCTCATGAGCAAAATGCAAATAACACACCCTCTACCAGGCAGTGCTGATGTAAGAATTAAATAACTATCTGACAGCGATTATTGCAGGGTGTGGCATCAAGCAGGTAATACTCAATGAATGTTACTTTTATTTTTTGTTTGTAAGTATATTGTATTGATTATGCTATTACAGTTGTCCCATTTTTTTCTCCCATTTATCCCCCTCCTCCTTGCAACCCCCCACCTTTCAGCATTCCCCCTGCCTTAGTTCATGTCCATGGGTTGTACACATAAGTTGTTTGGCTTATCCACTTCCTGTACTATTCTTAACCTCCCTCTGTCTATTTGTGCCTATATATTATGCTTCTTATTCCCTCTACCTTCCCCCCCATTCTCTGCCTCCACCTCCCCAATGGTAACCCTCCATGTGATCTCCATTTCTGTGATTTTGTTCCTGTTTTAGTTGTTTCCTTAGTTTTTGTTTTTGTTTCTTAGGTTCAGTTATTGATAGTTGTGACTTTGCTATAATTGTACCATTCATAGTTTTGATCTTTTTCATAGACCAGGGGTGTTAAACTCATTTTCACTGAGGGCCACATCAGCCTCCCAGTTGCCTTCAAAGGGCCCATTGTAATTTTAGGACTGCATAAATGTAACTACTCCTTAACAGTTAAACGAGAGTGTGGCTCTGCCACCAGGTAGAAACAAAGTGCGAGGCCAGATAAAACAAGGTGGAGGGCTAGATTTGGCCCACCAGCCTTGTGATTGCCACCTGTGTCATAGACCAATCCCTTCAACATTTCATATAAGGGATTGGTGATGATGAACTCCTTAACTTGACCTTATCTAGGAAGCACTTTATCTGTCCTTACATTCTAAATGACAGCTCTGCTGGATAGAGTAATCTTGGATGTAGGTCCCTGTCTTTCATGACTTTAAACACTTCTTTCCAGCCCCTTCTTGCCTGTAAGGTTTCTTTTGAGAAATCAGCTGATAGCCTTATAGAAATGCTTGTAGGTAACTGTCTCCTTTCCTCTTGCTTCTTTTAGGATTCTCTCTTTATCTTTAATCTTGGGTAACTTAATTATGATGTAATTTATGATGTAATTATGAGTCCAATTTCTTTAGGACTTCTTTTGGACTCTCTGGGCTCCTGGAAGTCTATTTCCCTTGCCAGATTGGGAAAGTTTTCCTTCATTATTTGTTCAAGTAAATTTTCAATT
>PVKM010007136.1:0-42225 GCA_004027735.1 Carollia perspicillata | reverse complement strand
AGTCCTGACCACCCCAGTAAACCCATTAACACCTCTAAGTGTTTACCTAAGGAATCTCTTTCCTCGAAGACATAGATACTAGAATGTATTTAAGTTTCTTCAGGTTTCGAAACAAAGACATGAATTCTTTAAGCTTAAAATGTGATTCCAATTAGCAGGCCCTAGAAAATGTGTCTGCTCCCACAGACCATTTGATGAAACAGCCAAAATTACTTTGGCTTCTTTAGCTAACAGGTACCTATACTACAGTACATGCTTGACACTGTTCTGAACACTTTACAAATATTAACACGTTTAATCTTCATACCAGCCCTGTGACAGAAGTGCTGTTGTCGTCATTCCCATTCTGTCGATGAGGTAACTGAGGTGCAGAGAGGTTACGCAACTCGCCCAAGGCCTGGGTAGGTCAATAGTGATTGCCAGTCAAAGGGGAGCAATGAGACCCCAGCACCCAAGCTCTCAACCTCTAGCTGATGCCGATGCTTTGACTCCTTGTAAATAACAGCCAATGAGAAGGCAGCGAAGTTTAAGTTTGAATGTGATGCACTATGGTTATAAATCCATACATATCATACACACGCACAATAATGTGGATGAACGATTCCGGATGTTAATTTTGCTTTGTGGATCGGGTGAAAGAATTTAGAGTACGCAGGGTCAGCGCACTGATAGCAAGGACAGCTGTCATGCTCGCCTAGTTACCTCACGCACTATCAGGGGCTCAGCAGGCCTTGTATTTCCGCATAAGAAGTGGAGACACCGAGGCTCTGATAGGCAATTCCTTTCTCTAACGGGAAGCAGCTTGCTCCCAGCAGAGCTAGGATGAGGACCGGGACCCGTGCAACTCTGGCTAGCAAAGCCTAGGATTCATGTATGGTTCTATTATACCTCGAAGGCCAACGGCTTCCCCTTCGGGAATGGCTGTGGGAAAATGGCAGTGAGATGGCAGGAGTGGGGATCCCTCCATTTTTCTCCAAATTCCATCGACCCCCGCTCCTGCCAAGGTCTCGCTCCATCTGTTCTCTTCCCTCTGTCAGCAACTGCCGTGCGGTGCTCGAACACGCTCAAAGGCTCTTCCCTTCCAAGACAAAAACCCTTCCGAAAATGTGAGATGTTTCATACTTTGGAGGCAGAGAAGGGTAAAAAAATAAATTAATTAAGGAAGGTAAAGAATGTTTCAGTTTGCAGGAAGTTTCTTTCTCTGGTTATAATGTCAATTCATCTCAGCTAATTAACAGTAAGATAAAGGCTCGTTTCTTTGTGAAATGAGACCAATCTCTGGCATGGGATTTAATGTCAAAGGACTGCCGATGGGTCCATATTTTTGGCATCATGGCCGCAGGTAAGTGCTGACGCAGCTGCTGCTTGATTCCAACGGCTGGAAATGCAGACCAGGGGCCCAGAGACCTGCGCAGACTGAACTGTATGAGTCAATGATGAGCACGGCTTCTGAAAATGGGCGGCATTTCAATGACAGCTATTTGTGCATCTGTGACTGTTTTAGTAAAAAGAAGGATAATTCTGAGATTGTTTCACAGAATCTGGGAGGTTGGCAGTCTTCTAATATCAATGAGGGCTACCCAATTCTTTCCTTATAACCACTATGACAAATGAACGCCCCATTACCCAGATATGGAAGCCAGAGAGATCCCACACCATAAGTTCATATTTGCTTCTCACACAGTATGTACTAGAGCCAGGGCTCCAAACCATCTGTGTCTACCAACAAAGCTTTTGTTCTTTCCACGTAACTTCTTGACTTCATTCTTTTCTGTGGATTTTTTCTAGCCCCACACTGACCTCCTTCCCATTCACCTTCACAGCTAAGCCCAAACGATAACTCTCTATAATGAAGTCCCTGATTCACAGCAGAGTGAGGAAATCAAAGAGAGTATAGTATTTGTAAAGCAAAATAATTTCAGTGCAAATACTGTTGCTTACTCTGAGATTACATCTGTCCTATATTTGGGGTGTTAATAGAATAGTGGATATTAGGTGTTATATGTTTTTTTTTTTCTTTTCTGAAGGATGTGTGTACCCAGCATGGGATCTGGTTTAGTAAGTGCTCATTAAAACACCCACCAAGATTTGTCTGGTACAGGCCAGTCTTGCTCCTCCCTCCCTGCTCTATTCCACATGGCTAGGTCCAGTCCGGTGCACCAGTACTGGGGTTCCCCTTTGGGGCTTAGGGACAAACTCTCAGCTAGCAAACAGGTCTGTCTTGGGATGATTCTGCTTTTGTGGTCCCTTCTGGGGGATGGGGCAGAGTGGCCTCAGTGGGACAGGGTTCAGAAATTGTGGGTCCAGCTATCTTTCAATCCCTTTCAACCATTCAAGGTAGTTTATAGTGGGTGTGGGGTGAGGCATTTCCCGCCTACCTCACAGCACCTCCAGACACTCAACACCAGGCAACTGCAAGGAGCGGGGCACAGTGAAGCCTAGAAGTTTTGCGTGAACTCTTAGTGTTGTGGGCTGAATTGCATTCCACACCCCGTAACCATTTGTCAAAGTCCCAATTCCCAATACCACAGAATGTGATTATATTTGGAGACAGGGTCTTTAAAGAGGTAATTACGTTAGCATGGGGTATTGGGTTGGGCCCTAGTCCAATAGGACCAGAGTCTTTAGAAGAAGGGGAGTTTGGATACGGACACACATGGAAGGAAGACCATGTGGAAGACGCAGGGAGAAGACAGCCACCTATAAGCCAGAGAAGACTCAGAAGAAACCAACTCTGCTGGTACCTTGATCTTGGACTTCTAGCCTCCAGATTTGTGATAAAATAAATACATTTCTGTTATTTAAGCCACGAAGCCTACAGCATGTATTTGTTAAGGCAGGTGTACCCAACTAACGCCTTTAAGAGACAGAAAGGTCCTGTTAAGAAGGTGACAGAGGTACCTCCTATCATAGTGGATGACGGTAATACTAAGGCTCAGGAAATATGATTTTTAGTGCTTGGGCAAGAAAAATCAGGCCACTGGTAGGCCGGTGGCTCTGGGAGGGGCAAAGCTAGAGGCGTGAGGCTAGTGATGGCCTGTTACCAAAGTGCCACCTTCACGAGGGAATGGGAAAAGGCTGAGAGCAGCCCTGATGGTAAGACCAGTTCCGTGACAGATGTCAGGAGAAGCCAGGCTGGCCTTGGGTGAGTCATCTAACATGCAGCCACAGGAAAGACCTCGATAAAAGGCAGCCGCTGTTACAGCCTTAGAACTCAAACCAAACGTTTATTGAGGCAACAAAAGCCAAAGCCACCTTTCCTGTGAGGCAAGCAGCACCGAGACCTCAGAAGGCCCCGTAAGGAAAACTGTCACAGCATGGTAGCTAGCCACCAAGACGTGGGACCCGGAGTGGCTGCTGTGACGTCCAGCAGAATGAGTGTGTCTGACAGAAGACATTTAGTGTGAATAGAAATAGAAAGGAACCAGTTGGCAATTAGAGCGTCTCCTGTTCCCTTCGTCTTAGTCATCCAGTCAAGAATTCCATTTCTTGCTTTTTTCCTAAAACCGTCTAACAAGAATTCTCTAGATGAAAGAACACAAGAAGGAAAGCTATTATCAAGAATTGTCTGACTTCATATGTGGTACCAACTTTTTCTCCCCACATGAATTGGTGGCTTTGGGGTTTGGACAGTCTGTCATGCGTACAGGGCATTGGTGTTGCACCCCTGGGAGACGGTGCCTTCCCTCCGAGCTAAGGGCTAACTAACATCAGCTGAAATTCATTTCTGCCTGGGAAGACATCCAGAATGATTCACAAATTGTTATGGAAACAGGTAAAAAGAACAACTTTAATGAAAAGGCAGCAAAGGAAGAGCAGAAAATGTGAACAGCCCGAGCAAGAAAGAGGTCTAAACTATCTTTGTTAAAGTTACCTATCTATCTATATCTATATATCGATCTATAGACACATACACATATACACACATGAAATGATTACATGAGCGTGTACATACACACGTGCACACACGTATAAGATGGTCCGTGTGAATGTGATAGCACCACTGCGACTGTGGTAAGTCCACCAGCAAGAAGGAGGCCAGAGTCCCCCAGCCCTGCAGCACCAATCAGCTACTGATACATGAAAATATTCTGGCTGGAGCTGTCCTGCCACATCCTGTGTTTCCGGAGGCTGCCAAGGAAGTCTCGATCTCCCATCCCAAACTTCTAGCTCCCTGAGAACAAGGACGTGTCTTTGTTACTCCTTTGGGCTTCTTATCACTCCATCCTATCAAACCTAGCACAATGCTAAGTGCTGAGCTACTCAGTAGCTTCTAAGGGTCACTTTCCAACCCACACAATAAAAGACAAACAAATACATGAAATAAAATGCTCTTTGGAAACCAACCCTTTCTTGAACCTGCTGTCTGCTTTGTTTCTCTCTGTTCATTCCTTGACCAAAAGGGAGAAGCAAAAGCCTACACTCTCTGCTCCCACTTCTTCCTACTACTTCCTCCTGACATATTTCCAAACAAAACAACACTTCTCAGTGGTTGTTTCTTTTCCAGGAGTCTATCTTTTTCCAGAGGTCTCTCCAGGATCCATCTCAGAAGGGAAGAAGCATGACACACCTGTGATTCATTCTCCATAGCAAGAGATCTGAATTTTTGGCTCTGGACCTTAAAAGCAAGGAGTAGGGGGAAGAGTCCCAGCCCATTTAAAAATAAAAACTTTCCATGAGAAGCAGAAGGAACATGAAACACCTGGGGCAGGGAGACAAGTGCCATCCAGAGAATTTAAAACGACAGTGTATCCCCCTACGAGTTCATTTTCTGGGTTTCCATGTAACACTCCAAACTAGCCTTTCTGGGGAGCTTCAACATCTTGGCCGTGCGCCAGAGTTCCTGGGATACATTGTGTGGTTTGGTGGCAGATGAGATGCAAAGTGAAAGGAGCAGAGAAGAAAAATGATCGGAACCCAACCTGAAGCAGCCCGTTCCGAATGCACACAGGTCACGGCACCATGCAGGCACAAGGGTACAACCAACTGCCAGGGGTACGACCAACTCGCCAGTGTGTGGAAACCCCATGGGCTGCTCTGAAGTCATAGCCGATCGTGTCACCACCATAGAACTGCTAAATTGTGTGACTTTGTGCTTATGATCGGAACAAGGTCCCAAGACAGTCTGCTCGCTAAACTGCTTGAAGAATGTTTTTCATCAGGTGCCCTACGGGCATTAGGGGCAGGGCAGTTCTTTACTACAGACTGTTTTGCTCAATGCAGGACATTTAACATGCTTAAGAGTCTGGTCACTAAATGCCAGGGGCATATCCTGGTCACAGTGACAACCTAAAACAACCATGAATATGTCCAACCACCACTCAGTAATAGATTCAGGGGAGATCACCTGAGAGCTAGCTTTTGAGCTTTCTGTGAAATTGCAGTTCAAACTGTCTTCAACAACAACAAAAAATATTATGGGAAATAGATCAAGCGCTATTAACTGCAAGGTTTCAGGCCTACGACAGTAGCGGTTGTGCAGGGAAAGAAGTCCTAATGGGAGCTGCTTCTCACCTGGCTACCACTCCAGCATCTGACCCAACGGGGTGGCAGGCGGCCATCCTGTCTCTGCAGGGCTGGCTACAGCTCTGGCCCCCTCCCACGTGCCTGCAAGGGCTGGAGCTGCGCAAATTCTCACCGGTGTGTGGAAACCCCTTACCTGTGACAGAAGTACTCCCTGGGCTGCCACTTTATGACAGGAGATGCTCTTGTGCCCCTTCCTTGCTATCAGGAAGAAAGAAAACCATAGGATTTCATGGTGCCATAAGACTCTAAGAGATTGCTTACAACAGGGAGGTGTGATGCGCAGAGAAGTAAAGCAGTTTGCCCACAGCCCCACAGCAAAAACAACCAGAAAAGTGTATGTGCATGAAGTGCTATAGCACAGGTCAGTGCTCAACAAGTACTACCCATTAGAATGACCTTCCCGCCTTCCAGGAAGTCCAGCAAGTGCTTTTTGTGGAATTTCCCTGGAAGGCAGGAGCTCAATCTTTTAGATTCCTCCCTAATACTCTCCAGTCAAGGACAGGTGTGTGTGGTTTCTGTCCAAGTCCAACAGGATGACAATGAAATGAAATCACAATTCTTGTTCACAAGCCCAGAAACCCTTCCCGCTGGCATGATGGGGTCCACTGCTGGAGAGGCTACATGCTTCCATATTCCACGCACACAGTAAAACACTGAGTGCTGGCCGTGCAAAGGACGCAACAGAAAGTGAAGGCCCCCTAATTCATGGGCTTTCTAGAGAGAATGTCAATCAAACCCAGAGTTGGGCAGCTAAGTCAAAATTTTTCACTCTTGCCCAGGACCCACGGCCAAAGGTAAACTCAATACTGAGTGTGACAAGAAGTCAAGAAATAGGCCCTGGCTGGTATAGCTCAGTGGATTGAGCACCGGCATGCAAACCAAAGAGGTGCTGGTTCGATTCCCAGACAGGGCACATGCCTACAGGCCAGGTCCCCGGTTAGGGGCATGTGAGAGGCAACCACACAATGATGTTTCTCTCCCTCTCTTTGTCTCTCCCTTTCTCTCTGGTCTAATAAAAATAAATAAATAAAATCTTTAAAGGAAAAAAAAAAAGAAGTCAAGGAATAGGAAGGAAGGAAGGCTGATGTCTAGGACACTCTTGCACAGAAGTGGCAGGGGTCATACCGCAGACGTGACAGCTGAGACCATTCCTCTGTCGCTGGTCCTCAGCACGGACACCTCCTGTCCCGGCTCCGTTTCTCACGTCACCTCTCACCTCCTTCTACCCTGTTCTCATCTGTGAAATACGAAAGCTAATCTAGAACGACTCTTACTTCTAAAGCATTAAGTCACTCAACATTTTCAAAAGCACCTTTAAGAACCAGTCCTGCCTTTTAGGAGTTGGTGTTCCAACAGGAGAGAGAAGGGACAGGCAGACTCACCCACATCTACACGTCGGATGTCAGGTGAAAAGTGTAGTCCTTTCCCCCAGGCCTGTTTCTTAGAGCACTAGTTCCAAAAGACACAGTGCCTAGAAGAAGGGTTCCAGGGCCCAATGATTTAACAGTCTGGGGAAATGCTGTTGCCTCCACCCAGTGTAAATGACTTACAGTACATATTAATGTGCTGAAGGCACTAAGATGTCCTTTAGCAAAAACCTCATTGATGCTGATTAAAAATTACCCAGTGATTATCAAACTTATTTGACTCCTGAAACCTATTAACATCCCACGGCGATAATATTCTACTGAATGTAATTTGCTGAACTCCAACTGGTGTGATCAGGAAAAGGTTTCAGGATGGAGGACGCATTTTGAATGAGTCCAGAAGATGGGCAGGGTTCTGTCACCCTCAGATGGAGGCAGGATCTGCATCTATTAATTCACCACACACTCACTGAGCACTTCCTACAAGCGAGGCCAACCTTCTGTGCCGCGGTGGACAGGCAGGCCCTGAAGCAGGCCCTGGTGTGAGGCAGAGTGTGGGGCACTGACTCTGCCTTGAGAAAGAGCATCTTACATCTGGGGCACAGCAGGCACATAGCTGGTGAAAAGCAGGTGTGAAAAAGATATCAAAGGATAAGGGTGGAGCCAAACAGAACAGAGTCAAGTAACCAAAGCAAAAGGAGCTGTCAGAACAGTTTACCTGGCCACCAATTCCAAGCTGACGGTACTGCCTTAGACAGTGATATTCACTTCTGTCTGTCATGGCTGGTAGAAAACCCTCAGGCAAGCCCTTCCCCTCTCTGGGCCTCAGTTTTCTCATCTACAAAATGACCAGGCTGGCTAAGTTGTCTAAGGCTCCTTGTAGCATCAACATCTGAGACAGCACATACCAGCACTTAGGGAGAGAAAGGCTGTGGGGACCGGAGAACAGCAACTGGTTTGGACACATGTCCAAACTAAAGAGTGAGCAGGAGAGAAATACAGCCAGCTCCATCTTCAGCTCTCAGGGCCCAGTCCCATTCCACCTGATATCAGAGCATCATGCTCCTGAAGCTAGAAAAATGAACGTGGTATACTTTTCAAGAGTCAATTTTGCTAAAAAAAAATTGAGGGAAGCATATTTAATTTTTTTTTTTTGCTAAAACTGGGACATGTTTTAGACTAGAATATAATGTTCCCCATGTATTTTGAAGGTTTTTTAAAATGAGGACTTAATGAAGCATCTGCCATGCACTGGCTTTTTGTCTAATGGTTCCGGAATTCTTAGGGCTGCTCATTCACACCTGTAGGGAAAGTTGGACTGGGGAACCCAGAGCCTTCGCTATTTAAGTTCTGTAGAGACGGAATCCTACTCTTCCGAAATAGAGCTATCCTGAAGAAACTGGAACTCACCATTCGACTGGTCATCCCCGTAGTTCTTATGGGATGGCGCGTACAGGAACATCAGAGCAAAGACGTACAGGTTCCACATCCCATAGATGCCTGTGAAGAAGGCACTGTTCACTTGCACTGTGACACCGCCCCACTTCCAGTGGCCTTCAGTCACCTACGGAGAAAAGGCAGTGACGCTGAATTAGAGCCAAGAAGAAACACAGCACCAACACAGGGACCAACCAACACAAACACCAAGTCTCTGGTACATGTGGGAACAGTGCAGGGCCAAGTAAGACTCCATTGTTTAATCTGAATCATACTCATCCTGACAAATTAATTACAGGGTTAATTACTGACTGTGTCAGGTACAGAGTCTGCTGCTCGTCTTGGCCGCACACCGAAATCACGGGGGAGTGTCCTCCTTACAGCATCAGTTCATCGTTGTCCCTAATTTAAGGAGACTATATTGGAGTCTAACACTTATCCACACATGTAATTTCTCCTCTCTTATCTGTCCTCTCAGCTGGCTGTGAACTCCCAGAGAGAGAGACCCTCTCTGATTCATTTACTGCCTTATCGTCAGTGCCTGATGTACCACAGGGGCTCCATAAAGATAAATGAATCCTTAGAGTGAGTTTTCCTTAGTGGGACTGTGCGGGGAAGCAGAACGACACAGGTTTGAAGTCCGAGATCCAAATTCAAACCCAGGCTCCACCCCTGTTTAATGCAGGAGAAGTAAAGACTGAGACTCTGAACTTTAGTTTCCTTAAGCACACAAAAAGAACTCGCAGGATTATTAAGGATAATTAAGTTGAAATATTTCTAGAAATTTCCTGGCATGCAGCAAACACTCAATAAATCTTTTTTATACCATGTCACTCTCTGTAAGTCACTCACGGAAGTGCTTATGAGCTTTCATGCACTTCATAATTCTGTAAGAATGTTTTGAGGCTGCTTTTGTCTGTGTTAATGACTTGGTAATTGTTTTAAGGGCTGTCTGATGACATGTGGATTACACTAAGAACTGTCAACAAAACTGTTGAGGTGAATGACTAGTGATCTGTGTCAGCTCTGAGATGAATGAAATGATCTTGACCACTTCTTATACGGGAAACATGATGATTGTTCTCATATAAGAACTACAGGAGTTCTTCTATGGGAATAAAAGCAAGGGTTGGACATATGTTCCTGTGGCAGCTTAATGAGGTGGGGTGATACTAGCCATCCCTTGGAGCCCCTTCTTCTAGGAGCTGAAGTGTAAGGTGGCACATTGCATCTCAATAGTGATGACGAACAGGTTGATTTCACCTCCTGATTTCAAGGCAGTGGGATTGTATTCATTTGGTGCCGTCTTTGTAACTCATAACACACTGGGGCCCCAGGCACAGCACAGCTGTAAGTACGGCTAGTTCTTTCGGACAGACCTGGAGCGTCAGTTAACCAGATTAAATGATTCTAGACTTACCAGTTTTAATTTGACAGCGTGATACACAATTTTTCTTTCATTTTTGTGATTCACAAACAAACCACCACCAGGAACTCTTACTTACTTGGGGAAATAATTCACTTGAAATAGCATACCACCAACATTGTTGGCAAAGAAGGTTTTAAAAGCATTACCGATTTTAGAACAATGCACCAGAATTCAAGCTATGTAGGGCTTACTTCCTAGAAATGCCTACAAATATTATTTTTCTTACTTTTAAGTACAGAGTAGCCTAACTTGATCAAAATCACAGTACTTAGAGAATATTTAAGATAGTTTTCTAATGTGTATAATGGAGGGGGCTAGGAAGCCTAGGTTTCTGGAAACACGTGCACCTGCGGCACTTCTGCCTGATGGAGGAGGGGCAGCAGGGCTGGGAGAAGCACAGGCAGAATGAATGGGGCAAGGCGGGTCTTACTTGTTTCTACTGTATTAAGATAATTGGGCCCTGGCTGGTGTAGCTCAGTGGATTGCGCGCAGGCCTGCGAACCAAATGATCACGGTTCGATTCCCAGTCAGGGCACATGCCTGGGTTGCAGGCCAGTTCCCAGCGGAGGACTCATGAGAGGCAACCATACATTGATGTTTCTCTCCCTCTCTCCTTCCCTTCCCCTCTAAAGATAAATAAATAAAATATTAAAAAAAAAGATAATTGGCCTGTAAGGGACCCCACTTCCTGTGACATAAACTGGAAATACTCAGGACCGACAATTTTGCTGAAATTGATTTTTGCTGGGAGTGGACGATCTAAGGAAACACCCACTTGCGTGCCTGGCACACAATGGTGCTCAACAGACAGGTGTTTGCTGAATGAACAGGGGAAAAGTGCAGGGAAGTGCAAGCAGGCCAGTGCAAATACACGAGGGTAGAAAGGTGGCCGAGAAACAGTCATGCTTAGAAGTATCTGATTGAAAAGTCAAGAGAAAATATTCAGTCCATGGCAAATCACAATAATTGCACTTAAACGTAAGAGGTCAATAGGTAATGAGTGTTCTTTCATTTAAATTTTTCTATTTTATTCCTTTGTAATCATTTTAAAACAAAAAGTTACTAGGTATTAGCAAAGCTAAGATTTTTAAAAATATTAACAAGGATAATAACAGTTAACATTCAATGCTGGTGGTCTGTCTGGCACTACACTAAGAATTTTACATGGAAGGTATTATTTAGTTTCAATAACAAATCTGTGGTAGTTAGGTAATGTTTCCACTCAACACATGGGTACACTGTGACACAGACAGGTACGGCATCTTGCCCAAGACTGCTTAGCCAGAAAGTCGTGGCTCTGCCTCCAAAAGAAGGTATACTTAACCATTCCACAACACAAGGACAGGAATCGCATCTTAAACAGAGATGAGTCTCCTAAGTTAAATTATGAGGCAAATATTGTGCAATTTCAAATTTTTTTTGTTGAATATTCAATTAAATAACCACAATGCACATTGTTTATATAGTATATATATACACAGGTTTGTTTATTCAAATCTGCATACTAATATACACATACTATGTATCCTAGATATAATGCGTGGGCCATAATAAACGAGTTATATATGCAAAACACAATTTTACAGTAGAACCACTCAAATGAGATGCTCACACTTTGAGGGGCACACAGGAGTGAGACCGAGGAAATAGCATTTTCATGCCCACCTCTCTCGTGTTTGCTTTGAGACACAGGCATGTTGTTTAGATAAATGTGAAGAATGACCCGTCCTACTTAATTCGTAAGCTCTAAATGTATTATTTTCTGCTGAGGGCAAAGAGTCGAATTTGCATAAATACATAAACTGTATACAGTGTCACTCTGCTGTTTGGAGACCGGACTGTGTTTTCCCCTCTCCTCTCTCAATTATTCATGCCTGAGCCATCCTGAGCGCTTTCCCACCAAAATGGACCACAATAAGCTGCCTCAACAGAGCAGGCCTTGTAAATCCAAAAACCTCACTGAGGAGGCCAAGGCAGAGGTGAGAGTCACCCGGCTTTAACTTTCAGAGAGAAAAATCAGGTAGCCCCAACCAAAAGAAAAAGAAAAAAAAAAAGAAAATTATCTTTCTTTTGTATACATCTTATTTCTAAAAGTTTCTGTTTTTCCTGATTTAACATTTGAACAATTTACTTTTGTGTGAAACCACCCAATTATACCCCTGCAGCCAAGTGAAGGTCAAATCCTTTTACACCCAGTAGTCTTGACAACCAACATTCCACTTAACAACAAGATTTCTAAATCCCAGACACAGGCTCTCTTACTGGAAACATTTCCTCTGTAAGTAACAGAATGAAGTGGTCATGCAGACAAAAAAAGAGCTGGGGACAGGCTCTCTGGGAGTTGGCTGCTTATGGCTTGACCTGAATGTCAGGCACCTGGGGGTCCCCTTAGTGCAGGTTGGTGACCTCCTCCCCTGCATTGCACTTGTGTTCCCGACTGCTCGTCACCTCTAAATGGAACACTCTTTCTCTTCCAGAGGGAAGGGGCTAAAATACCAGACTGTGATGTGCCATCGCTTGGTTGCTAGGACTGAGACCATTAAAATGGCAAGCATTAAAAGACTGCACCTCAGTACCCAGCGACAAAGCCTCAAGGTCACTGCATTCCTCAGCTTCCGGCAGCCAGTCTTTCATTCCTGGCCTCAGAGCTTCAATATCCTGGCGAGATCCCCTCGCATTATATTTCATGGGGCTTAAATGCAAGCTCTCCCAGCGAGCCCGAGAGTATAATGGAAGTTTTAATACATTCCTTTTACCTAAGGCTGGGATCTATTTCAAAAAGTTACCCAATAGGTTTTCTTTCAGGTGAGCTCATTGCTGAGACATTTCAAAATGACATTAAAAAATAAATCCTCTGATGACTATATTAATACAGTACCTGGGACACTGAGAGTTATGCCTGAAAACGTCTTAGATATCTATAAATAAACCTTAAAAAATAACCCAGCAGGAGGAATGTGAGGAGCTAATGGAATCCAAAAGACCTCATTGCTACCCCCTTAGAGTTGAAATCCACTCTGGGCTGCGACTGTCACAGCAGATATAAAAAGCCAGCCACAGGCTGGAGCTATGTTAGAAAATACTGGGGCAATGGCATATTAATTTTTTTTCTCATAAGAAAAGCCACAAACTCTGCTCCTCAGAAGACTGACCTTCTTTGCTTTAAAAAGGTACACTGATTAAACTGTACAAAGTTAACTTCGGACATCTTATAGCCGCCTTAAACGCCAGCCAAATGTCCCTTCTTGACTTTAGATAGCAGGGACTCTGCAGGGACAAGAGAGGAAGTGGGATGGGGCTGTGGGAAAACAACTTCAGCTTTCTACAGTGGCAGAAACACGTGTTAGGGCCAAAGGTGTCCTTCCTGAGAACATAGCTTGGTACTGCCTTTCATTCCTGGGCCCACCTCACTTGAGGCTGTGTTTCTCTGAGCGGTGCACCCTGCCCTCTCAGCCGGCAGAACTGGCCGTGCTAAGCACATTACCGAACGGCTGCAGGGCCGCGAAGCATTTTGGTCACACGAGGGAATCAGCCAAGGGCTAAGTCAGGCCTCCCACCCCACACAACTTGTTTGAGCCTCAGATGGTTGAATAAAAAACTCATTCAGAATTTGAAATATTTTTACTGCATGTGGAGGGGTGAATGAAGTGCTCCGAGGTTTTATAAACAAACAGTCTGATACAAACACAGCACTGTTGTAGGTCAAAGCAGATGTGGTAAGCAGAACTTATGAAGACACATGTGTATATATTTTTAATTTTTTTCTGCATTCACTTCAGCCTTTGGGAGCAACACTAGCACTGCCCACTGGGCATAGCCGGCAGAACTCTAGGGACCCCTCACTTGTATTACAGGCACCCTTGGGTGTCCTTAATAGAATTCAAAGGGTCTGTGAACTGGAATGAGAAAAAAATTATATCTTTATTTTTACCAGTCTCTAACTGAGAGTTACTGCTTCTTTCAATTATGAATGTAGAAAACACGCCCTCATAATATTAGCACTACCTATAATTCTGCTGCCAGTGGAAATCATGTTTTCAAATGCTTTAGTTATAGATATATATAATTGCAAATATGTACTATCTATCTACCTATCTATCTATCTATCTATCTATCTATCTATATCTAATTCCCATTCAAATCCAAAGTTTTTAAATTTTATTTTACTCATTTAAATACATTCAAAGTGGCCCACGGCCTTCAGCAGGGCACCCAAGGGACTCATGGCACAAAAACTCAGAAGCCCCTGGACTGGAGGGAAACTTGCTAGCAGAGCAGGGCAAGTCTTCTCCTAAGGCTCTGCGAGCACTACTACCATGTTCAATTTTGGCCAAATACAGGATGACAGAGCAGATGGTAAAAAAAAAAAAGTCAAAAGGACTGGGTATCGGCCCCCACCTTCCTCCATGTCCTCCGGCACAGCATTCATGCTTTCTGCTATCAGGAAGGGCATGCGCCCTTCTGCCCACACCACGCCAGGCACAGTGCAAAGCACTCTGCAAGCTTGACCTCACGTGATCCTTACGGCCCATCTTCGACAGTGGCACTATTACTATATCCATGTTACATAGAAGAAAACTAAACCTTAGAACTGTTAGGTGATCCATCCACAGTCCAATCAAGCTAGAAAACAGCATTAAGAGGGAAATGTCTCTAAGGCCACTTGATTTAATATTCTAGCAAATTGGGATAACGATTCCTACCCACCGGATTTCTATGAAGCTCAAATAAATCATGGGTATATAATACATTAGATGGAAATAGTATTTTCCAAAACAAGTCCAATATTTTAAAACTATTAGCATTATCAAGATTTTCAAGTACAGAAAAATGTTGAGTTTTGGAAATAACCAGCGGAAAAATAAGGTTCTATCAGGGGGACTTTTGAATTTCATTTCACGTTTAAGTGGCAATATAATTATCACAAAGAATGGCTGATGGACTGTAAGAGGATCCACATTAATGCCAGATAAGGATCAAATCAAATTAACACTTGCTTGTTGGTGTTCTGCTACAGGGCTTGAAAAGTTCATTCTCTGGAGTCAATGAAACAAGTGCTCTTCAATATGGCTGCAGGCTTTTAATTTACACTTCTTCCCCCAAGGCTGTATTGAAAGGGAAAATTCAGTCCACCTCCGGCCAGATGATAACAAGACTCAGACAGGAGTCTAAAGAACGTGGCTGGATCAGCTGCGCAGCCTGACACCCTCCCTGCTCCCGTCTCAGTAGCACTATAGCATTTTCCACGCAGAGCAGAAGCCCCTCTCCCGAGACATTCTCACCCTGACCTCTCGGGGTCCTCTTACCTGACTAACAATGAAGAAGATGACAGTCATGGCAGCACAGGCCAAGGTGATGAGCATGAGGAACTTGAACCTGAAAATTAGCCCCTATTAGGAAAGAAAGAGTAATTTAACATCCCACCAGCTACCATCAATCAACCTTATCTCAATATATAACTTTATAGAAAGCTAATTTTAAAGAAATGTATAAAACCCAGTCCATAAGAGTAACGGTACAATAATTTCACCTAGTAACATTTCTCCTGCAGAGGTGAATGTGGCTGAAAAATGTATTGGGCCAAATATTTCCTATGTTCTTATCTCTCATGAAACAGTAATACCAGAGCCTGAGAAATTATATTCACAGCATGTCACGAGGCTGCTAATTTCCCTGCTAAGCTGGTTAAGCTTCTCCGCAAGGATTCAACGTTACCAAATCCAAGTTTTCTGCAGTTGAAATAAAATTCTGTTCCAGTGAACAAAGAAATATGCATATTAATCAACGTGAAGTGGATCTGATTGAATTTCTTCACGTGTCACTCTAGTTCTAGAGACAGGCAGAGCTTTAGAATGTGCCCAGCGTTTCTGAGATACATTTGTTTGGGGAGGGGCACGTCTTATTGCTGATCCACCACATACAGAAACCCTGTGGTTCTGCTGTTTCTCTTTTCAGAGGAATTAGGCCCATGTCTCTAAGGACCACCACATGAGCAGGAGCCATGTGGGTCTCTGAGAAATTAAGAATGTGCTGTCCGCATTGGAGAGTGAGTGTGTCTCTTGAATTAGGCAGGTAAGCTATAAACTGAGATTACTGAACTATATCTAAGCACCTGGTGGATATTTCAGGGGAACTGTGGCTTCCTGGAGTCTGGAAACCAGATGACCTGGGCTGAACCCCAGTCTTCAGGCTCATTCTCAGTAAAGGGACCTTAAGTAACACCTCACCCCAAGCCAAATCCAAATTCTACCATCCTCACATCTCCCATCTAGTATGCACCTATATTCCACCCCAAAGCTGAAGAACCTGCTGGACAAGTTCACTCCTTGCTGGGGATAGAGAGACATTTATACCACAGAAAACTCCAAGACTTAGAGAGTTCAGCTAGATGCTTCTCAGAGTAGGAGTTAGCCTCTTCCTTTGCCCAGAGACCCTGTATTACGTGGAAATCTCTCATTGTTTATGTGTGTTTGAAATAAAGGCTTCCAATCCCCAGGTGTAGGGTGGGGTGTGTGTGTGTGTGTGTGTGTGTGTGTGTGTGTGTATTTACACACCAGGCAGGAGATACTGAGTACCATTTCCTGAATGAGCCAACAGGTTTGCTCACCTCATAGTGCAGCCGCCGGACTTTGCTCATGGCTGGCAGGCTGGACTGCTTCCCACTGATGTTCCGGAACACCTGAAACACCATGAAGCACAGAAACAGGAAGTACAGACAGAGGCAGATCCCAGCCACAATGATGAAGGCCATCTGATGGTGTCCGGTAAAGGAAATGGCATAGTAGCCAAGGGCCCAAGCACTTCATCTCAGCTCTGTTGGCAATAGCATTTGTCTCCAAATATTTAGCCAATTTTCGGGGGGATAAAATATTAAAACCTGGCTCTAACATGAGCGATGATAGATGTTTTCTGACACAATACTACCACAAAGTGGAATGTTCCCAATTCCTTTCTAAGGCAAATGAGAGAAACAGAGCTCTGCTTGTTAAAAATGCAGACTCTAGGGCTTACCCTAGCTCCCACTGAATCAGAAACTGCCTTTTAACAAGATCCTCAAGGGGTTTATATGCACGATACATTTGAAAAGCACTAGAATATTTGGTATCGGTTGCAAAATACTGATTAGGTGGACAGCTGCATTAAAACCACTAGAGGAGCTGAAATACAGGTGGCCCGGGTCTCTCACTGCAGGTACATGGAATCAGATTTTCCAAGGGATGGGACACTAAGTATAACCATGTTTAGGAACCACTGGGCCAGTTCCTGGATTTTTAGAAGGAGATCGAGATACCCTGGAATCGGAAGGGAAGGGGGGTGGGGGTGCTGGGTGCAGCAGCCGGCCGTGGGACTGGAGGCCTGGCCGTGGGACTGGAGGCCTGGCCGTGGGACTGGACGTCTTGAGGTGAAACCAGGCATGAGGTTCTGTTTGCAATCTTTTGTCCACCACAGAAACAACCTTGTCAAATGGAACCGGGAGCAGAAGGACACACGGCCACAGTGGAGCCGAGGGGGGGGTACCGTACCTCGAGACTGAGTAGGGCAACTCTAAGACCTATCTTTAAAGTTCAGTCTGAGAACCTCCAAGGCTTCGGGTAGAGTGAGCTGGCTTGGGAGACAGGTGACCCCACTCCAACTCCTTTCTGCTACAACTCTGCCCCACGTTGCACATTTTAAAATATTTTAACAAGTGTGGACTCAGCACATATATTTCATTAAGTAACATATTTCATGAAGTTTTCCCTTCTTTCCTAAAATAATAGTACCCTGAAATGAAGGGAACATAGTTATTTGCTGCAGGATTCGAAATTTTGTTTGCCTTCCTGAACCTCCATCGTATCGGTAGAACAAAAGAGCTGGAGTAGACTTAACGTTATATATAGTCCCCGTTTGGTTTTTGGGGAATGGAGTGATGGACAGATGGGTTGGGAGAGCTCAACTCTCTTATCTTCAAGATTACAATACTGCTGATTTCGTTGACTCACAAACCTCCTGTTTCAATAAGAAGCCAATATAAACATCACAGCCAGACACAGCATATTTACCAGTGCATGACAAGGTATTATCTACTAGGAAAGAATACCACTCAAGACTTTCTCCCCTCTCCAGAAGAGTCTTTTTCTTCCAAAAGTTTTAACATACATTATTCAGGAAGATAATATATTTAAATCCAGCATCCTAAAAGGGATAAGCTAAGACTGTCACTTCTCCTTCACAAAGACGACTCAGACAGTTTATGCTAACCAACCAGAAGCCTCAACGCCTCTGGAACTAATCACCTTAGCCTTATCTCCACTTGGTCTCGGAAATGACTAGCAGCAGCCTAGTATGCCAGCACACCAAGGTCACTGTAAGAAGTCTCACACACACAGGCAACTTCTGAAACAGGTTCTCCCACAAGGAGCCCAGAGATGAGCCTCCACGGCTCCAGGGAAAAGCTAGTCATGCTTCGGTCTGCAGTAAACTAGTGTAGAGCAGATAATTTAGACAGGGTGCAATAAGACCAGCAACTCTGATACCCCTGCCGTGGGGACGTGCTGCAATCTCCTTAGTCTGCCTGCTCTCACCCAGGCTTGAAAGCCAGCATTAATTCTTCTCATTATTTGCCTTAATTATGCTGTTATCATTGGTCTAAGGATCAAAGCTCTGGCTGAGCCCATATGGAGAACATCGTTAGAAAATGATCTTGGGTATTGGGAGGCTATAAGAAGAAATAAAACCCTGAACCCATGCAGGAAGGATACAGCCAGCTCTGTTCCAACATCTGTAGTCCAGATACTGTAGAAGGGATTCGTGAGTTGTACCCCTCTGCAAAGAGAAACAGGATGGAAAGGCAAGACACAATTAATACAGAGGCAAAGGGTAACTTTCCTTTTTACATGTTCTTAGCTTTTCAATGGAGGGGTGAGGGCTGTATTTAGACTAAGAAAAGTCACAAAGGACTTAAATACAAGAGGGGTTTGAAGGATAATCAACCCAAATATTTTGCATCTATAAAGAGCTTTGTCTTTTATTTAATCCCAGTCCTGAGGGATTATCTGAGGATGCCACCCTGTCCAACCCTTTTAGTCCCCAGCCTCCCAACCACCTTTCTTCCTTCTGAATCCTCCTCCTAAGGAGCTGGAAGTGGGCATGGTGATGCACACTTCAGCCCAGAGTCCCACTGGCATCTGCTCACCTCTCACACATGTCAAATATGAAGAGGCAGAAAGAGCCAACAGCGATTGGTCCGACTTGCTTCCAATACCCTGCTATGTGATTCCGCTCATGCTGATCCTGATGAAAGCCAAGTTGAGAAATGAGATAGAGACAAGGAGAGCAAAGCAATTCTATAGGTGAGTCAGTCATTCCAACAATCCTTGCTGACAACCTGCTGTGTGTCGAGCATGGCGCTTGACTCTAGGCATATGAGAATGGGAAAGACCAAAATCTGTTCTCACAGTGATAACAACAGGATGCTACAGGAACATAAAGAAAAGCCTAGTAGTTTAAACCATTCAGAATTAAATTCCTACGGGACTTATCCTTTGTGTTTGTTAAGGAGGGGTGGTCCCCAGAGGACAAACTGAAGAGTCTAAAAGGCATGAAAATATGTCAAGCGTAAGAGGTCTTATGGTTGGGAAAATAAATACATGTGCTCCCTATCTTTACTGAAAACAAGAATGGTTCCTCTTGATGCATATACAAATACATTAAAAGAGACTATAAAGGAATGCAAAGTGAAAAATGGAGAAAGGCAAAAGACATCATCTTAGAATCTGGGCTGTGACCCAGGTGGGGCAGTCCACACCAATCCCCCTTGTGAAACCCACCCGGCAGCCTGTCCTGCTGCTGCACCTGAGTCCCCTCCGCTCCCTGTCCCTGCTGCCGAGGGCCCATTCACAGTGTGTCACTGCTGGCAGTCCCTCATGCTTATCCCGGCAGTAGGCAAAAGCCTTTCTCTTCTCTCACTGTTCTCCTGGAAGGGCTGCAAAGCTTCAGAAGCAATGATCAAGCCATGATGAAATTTAAAAACAGTCCACTTAACTATGAAGCCCATGCGCCTGCCATGGGGCCCCAGCTCCAGCTGGCACACCATTTCAGCCACAGCGTGATGACGGCACCATTCTTATTTTTATCCACGGTACCTTCAATCCCTCTTGAAATATGATCTGGTGCCTGTGCAAACTGACCAGGGAGGTCAGTATTTCAGGCTAATAGGGGTTAGTAGGCCACCCGGATAGATTGCTAGCTATAAAGAACTGGGCCCACATTCTCCAGTGGTTACTTTGGTCCTGGGGACAAGCACAGCAGAAGTCAAAGGACAAGAACTAATAATAGTCATTAATACGTGTGCTTACTTTCTGCTAAGTATGTCACATTGAAATCTCACAAAACCCTTTATTTTACAGATGAGGAAACTGAGATTCAGAGTGATTAAGTCACTTCCCTAAGGTCCCCTCAGCTAACAAGTGGTGAAGCAGAAATTTGAACCAAGTGCCTGACTCTGGAGCCAACTCCTGTACCGCTAACTTACTCTGCCTCATCCACTGTCCCTTCCCCAGGGGCTCTTCCTCTTACCATCATGTGCTCGCCACAGAAGATGATCCAGAAGGAGAGGAGCATTGCGTAGAAGATGCCCTGCCGAATGTCACCGAACAACAGCATCCAGGTCCAGTCAAACCCAATAGAAAACCATTCTACTGGGATATTGATAAAAGTCATGGAAATCCCAAGGGCAAAGATGACTCTGATGGCGAGAAAATTTCAGGAAAACGACTTTATTCATTTGGGAAGGAGATCTTCAAAAATCAGAAACCAGGTTTGGGAAATGAGATGTTGCCTATTGGGACTGATGCGGTATGGTCAGTTTCTTAGCTCTCATAGTGAGTTTCTACACAGAGATGCAAAGTGTCCTATTTTGTTTTCACCACTGCGAATGAAGGAGCTACCTTGACCTTTCTAGATAATGGAACCTACCCTCCTCAACCCCTGGAACTTTATTTTGGTATTAGCTAAGGCTAAACACTTCCTACAATGTTTTTTACCCACTCTTGCTTTCTTAAACAGACCTCATTGAATATAATTATCTTCTGTTACCTACTGAGGTGATCATTAACTTGATCGTTAAGAACATCCACTATTATTATGCTATCCTCAGCAGCTATGAATTATATGAGCATATTCATTTCAATAATTAATGACTCCAAACAATAGAAAATACAAATTCTTTTAACAGCTTGTTTAGTTTTTATTTTGTTCTCCCCCATCACACTATTAATTGCCACTTCTCTATCACAATGTCATTTGTTTTGTCACTGATATATTCCTACTTTCATTCACACCACTGGAATACATATGTTTATGAAACACAAATTATGTGCCAGGCATTTTATTACGGCTACAGACACCTAATAAATTAGGACCAGTTCTTCCACTCGTGGAGATGTATTCAGTGCCTCGCCAGAGGCAGAGACAAAGTGTGATAAGTGATATGACAGGAGAGTGCACAGGCTGCTACAGGGACGTCGAACTTCGACAGAAGCAGAAATCGAGCTGAGCTGTGAGTCAAGGTGAGGGAGGTGGGAGGGCACTCCAAGCAGAGGGAAGTGTCCAGACGGAGCCACAGAAGCCTGGAGCAGCCTTTGGGAGTCTTCGTGTAGCACATGACACCCGAGAAGTGGAAAGAGCTGAACTCATGAGCAAACCTGAATACATCGTTAGAGAATTTACCTTGAAAGAACAAGGTCCAGTAAAAAAAAAAACAACAACAATGGAGCAACACGATTTCTTCATTAATTTGTTCAACAATTCATGTTCATTGAGTTTCTGCTATGTGCTGGTCACCATTCTAGACACTAGGGATATAGTAGCAAACAAAACAGACAAAAATCCTGCTCTAGTGATATCTGCATTCAGATGGGGTGAGAGGAAGGGTAAGGGAGGAAAGATAATAGATGGAGAATGAGTATTATAAGGAAAAACAAAGCAAGGTAGGAGAATGGAGAGTGGTGCTATTTTATATATGATAGCCAGGGAAGAGCTCCAAGATAAGAGACAGGAGCACAGGGCCTGAAGGAAATTAGGAACTGAGCCACAGTTATATCTGGGTAAGAGCATTTTAGATAAAGAGAACGGGAAGTGCAAAGGCCCTGCGGTGACAGCGTGTTTGAGCACCATGGCGATGGTGGGTGGTGAAGAGGGCAGAAGATGAAACTCGGAGGGAGTCCAGAGCTTCTAGGGCTTCGTAGGCTGGGGCAAAGGAGATGCAAAGTCATTAATTAGAGAGCTTTGAGCAGAAGAGTGACACGATCTGATTTTACTTAAAAGGAAACAATCTGGCCGCAATGTAAATACATTATAAGGAGGAAAACGGTAGAAGCAAGGAGAGCAATTGAGAGGCTATTTCCAATAAACAAGTGAGAAATGACGGTAGTAGCAATGGTTAGATTAGGGTGGTAGCAATGACAGTGGTCAGAGTTCCTAGTGGGCTGGAGGAAGAGTGGGAAAAAACAAAAGTAAAGGGTGACTCCTACATGTCTAGCTTGAGCGAGGGGACAGGATGGAGTTGCCACTTCCTAAAATGGGGTCACCTAGGAGAGAAGCAAGTTTGAAATGGGAGGATATGAAATGTTCTTTATACGTGTTACATTTTTGTGCAAGTGAAGATGTTGAACAAACAGCTGGTCTAGGGTTGGGAAAGGCTGAGGTTGGTGATTGTAAATTAAGAGTTACCATTTAGGTGATTTTTAAGACCATGAGATTAGATGAGCTCACCCAAGGAATACGCATATTGCTAATAAAAAAAGTTCCAAAGACTGAGCCCTGGCTCCAAAGTTTAAGAGGATGGAGCATTGGCTGAAAAGAGCAGTGGAGACTGACTGATCGTTGGCAAGAGATGAATAACCACAAGAAGGTGCTGATGAAAAGGCGAGTAAGCAGTCATGTCAAATGCTGATGACGAGTCCAGAAAAGTGAGGACAGAAAAATGACCACTGGATTGGGAATGTGAAGGTCACAGGTGATCCTGTCAAGAGCAGCTTCCTGGGTTGGGTGGGGGTTGAAATGGGCTTGAGAAAAAAATAGGAGAAGATATGCACGAAAGTTTTCTGAGGAGTACTGTTGTAAAAAACAAAGAGTAGAAATATGGTGTGATGGGCTTCAGGGGGAAACGGAAAAAAAAGTTTTGTTTAAGAATGGGAGATGGTAGCAGGTATTTGTAAATAATGGGAGTAATGTAGCAAAAAGAGAGAAGTCAATAACATGGGAAAGAGGATCAATATATCCAGGACCATCATCCTTCTGGCTGGGCTATTAGGAGAGAGGCCGTTAACCCTCTGTAATAGAGAGAAGTACCTGATTCAGCCCATGGGACTGAGGAGCAAGGACAGAATAAAGAGCCGAAAGAGGTAGAACCTGTAGAATTTAATAATAATTTGCATGTGAAAGCTGGAAGAGAAAAAAATGTCCAAAATGACTCCTGGTCAGATCACTAGCCCAAGTAGCACACTGACCCCTTGAACGAGACCCCACAAAACCAGGAGCATGGTGGGCAGATCATGTGATGCCGTGTTCCTTAAGAATGCTCCGAAATGAGCTCTTACTTCTCTAGCAGCACTGGAGGTCGGGACATCATGGTGATCCTCCTCCAGTACCACACCATAATGATGAAGATGCTGGGCGTGAGGAAGGTCTTCATGGCAAACCACACCTTGGTGAATCCTCCGTTTTGGTGGATTCCCTGGAGAGAAGCCGACATAATTTTGAAGGTGAGTATATCTTAATATTATTTTCCACCAGCAAATGCATTTTAGAGAGCGGTAAGGGGGAACCTTGTCTGCTGAACTGTCAAGATCAAGAGTTTTCACATTTACAGCATGTACTGTTCTCAGATACCCTCTGGCCCCTTCTCAGGAATCATAGGAATGAATATACAGCAAAAGGCATAAAAATGGACCCACTGTATAGTAAGAGAATGATTAAGAATACGATCGAAGACTTTTCTATAAGGCCTTCTTTGAAAAATTGGAGGTATCTCAGCTGCCCCAAGTTGAGATTGGTAAAACGTGTTAAGGCAAATCTATACAGTACAATGAATGCTAAACAGTAGCACAAAGTGTGTGTGTGTACTCTTCATTCACGATTATATGAAATATTCATAACATACCATTAAAATATTCATGAGTACCATTAAACTTAAAAAGCAAGGAACAAGAGTGCCAATTGAGGTTGATCCCAATTTTTTTAAGTGAAGGATTATATATGTATCTATATATAGAAAAAATCTGGAATCAAAAACTCAAAGTAGTTATTTCTAGATGGTAGGATATTACAGGTAATTTTTATGTTTTATATGTTCAATTGTGCTTTCTAGTTTTCTACAATAAATATATATTTCTTGTGTGATTATTTTTAGATTAAAAAAATGGTCTCCTAACTCCATGTTCTAATTTTTCCCGTTAAACAAAATAAATAGAAATAACCTAAAATACCACTGCTCCCTTTAATACTGGTGCTTGCAAGTTGAAACACGTAAAAAAAATTGCTTTTATCTTGGTGTAATTCGTTACGCAACACTATCATTACAACACCTCAAATGGGCACAATAACTGCATTATTTCCCATTACTGTAATCTCTTGCACAAATTTATGATCTGAGCCATCACGGGTATCTGATAAATTATTCCTGTTTGTCAGCGGAGACGACCGAAGCACGGAGATGTGAAGCGGGAGAAGCGAGGTCCCTTCCGATACACGTGCTCAATGACCAGTGTTCTTAGCCAGTGTTCTTGTACCGCAGGCTGCGTCGGCCAATCAGATTCACTCACCACCAACCGAATGTCTTTTATCTCCCCAATCCCAACGTTGATCTTCTTCTTCTCATTCACAGGCAGCCGGATGTTTAGAAGGTAATACTTATGAGCCACAGACCCAATTTCCATGAAAGGAAGGACATCACATTCATAGTAACGGCCCTCGTGCTCTGGGGTCTGGAAGAAGAGAGGTTTCGAAGCAGGCTTAGTATTTCCAATAGACTGTCTGACCTGTTCGTCTTACCTTTGCTTCTTAAAGCTAATGCTTAGTGGTGCACCTTAGAGGTATCGATGATAGGGCACACTGGGTGCATGGTATCCACTAGTTGCCCTTTCTACCTTCAAAACAAACAAACAAACACACACACACACACACACACACACACACACTCAAAAACACTAGCCTCATTTGAGCCAGAACCTAAGAGGTTAGTTAAAAAACATAAATCTTTTCTAATTCTTTACTCTTTTTCTCAGCATGTTTACCCTCATTTGAACCTAATATCAAAATATCCTGGCCCACCAGGAAGGGTGGCAGGCTTTTTAGTTGCGGCCTCTCATTGGAGACCTGCAGGGCTCCATGGAACAAACAGTCAACTTCTTAAGTGTTCAGAAGGAAGCCCTAGCTGACCATCACAGTCTTAGATAAATGGCTAATTACTTACGGGTTTTGGCCAGCCGGAGAAGCTGCAAGAAGCTAAAAATATCTACTTTTTATTGATTTGATAGAAAAAAGAAGCAACTCCAGGAGCCCTAGGGATTTGAAGAAGACAAAAAGGGATAAGAGGTAATAATGGGATTAACTTGTTGGAGAGGCTCACTTGGAATTTTCTATCTCCAAAGCTTAACTGCCCAAGAGAAGATAGCAGAAGGAGCAGAAATTTTAATTAAACAAAAATTAATCCCAGTTTCTAATAAAAACCTCTTGGAATTCCTGCCAAACAACTGAAGAGGAGCTGCCCAGAGCATGGCAGCGGGAGACTGGAGAGGAGGGCACAGGCTGTTTGAGAGCTACGCCCTGCTCACCAGGACTTCTGGCCTGTGTCCCCGCCAAGGGGCAGGGGTGGCGGGGTAAACACAGGTGTGCGGAGGCCGGAGCTTTAGCAGCCAGGGACTTTTTCCTGATAAAAGAGATGAGTGTCTGCCATCAATGTGGGGTTTATATACCCTTTTCAATGTTTGCTGATCAACCAAGTGAAAGAAAAGACCTAATTTGTTGTTCCCAAGCTTAAATTCTCAGGACCTCCATAATTTTTTGTTTATCTTCAGAGTAAAAAGTATAGTGGGGAAATCAGAAGAAAGACAGTAAGGAGTCTATAATCTAACTAGTGTGTGAAGAGCCTTCTGCCTCTCTGTGACCTTGGAGAGTTCTTTATTGGAGGGTCTGAGCTTAACCGTCCAATAAACAGAACTTTTTTTTTTTTTAGATTTCATTTATTTATTTTTAGAGTGGAAGGTAGGAGGGAGAAAGAGAGGTAGAGAAACATTAATGCCTGGTCGCCTCTCATGCGCCCTCCACTAGGGACCTGGCCTGCAACCCAGACCTGTGCCCTGACTGGGGAATCCAACCCCTGACCATTTGGTTCACAGGCCAGGACTCAATCCACTGAGCCACCCCAGCCAGCGCCAGACCTCTGTATAGAGACAAAAGACACACAGGGCAAAGGAGAGGTAGAGCAGGCAAATAGCTGGCTTACACATATGTGCTTCTACTCTTCTGTTCCCTACTCAAGGCAGACATCACTAATCAATGCTGACAGATTTCCTCCATAAGCAGGGGTGTCCAACCTGTGGCCCATGGGCCACATGCAGCCCAGGATGGCTATGAATTTGGCCCAACGTGAAATCATAAATTTACTTAAAATGTTATGAGATTTTTTGCGGTTACGTGTTGTAATATATTTAATGTATGGCCGAAGACGACTCTTCTTCCAGTGTCGCCCAGACACACCAAAAGGTTGGACACCCCTGAAAGTTTTGAGGGGCTTTTACCAGAACTACCAGTTGATTAGACTTGGGCTGTGGAATTTAAAAAATTCTTCTGTATAAAGAATACTTCTTTCCCAAACTTGAGCTGAAGGCTATATAAGTTGTTTTTCTCTTCCTTCTGCTCCTCTCTCTCTCTCTTATGCTTACAAGTCAGGCCTAGTGTTAGGCCTCTGCAGGAACAACAAAAATACACTATAGGCTCCAATTCTGCCTCATATTAAGCTGCACCGAGGAGGCTGAGTACCCTCTGTGCTAACAGCAAGAAGAGGGTTTTATGATATGTTTTCCTGTCAGGGACTTGTTTTATTTCTAGAAATTGAGACTTTGAGGGGGAAGGAAACGAAAGCTTATTTAGTCTAATGCCACTGACTTCATTATGCAATGTACCGCTGGTCCCAATCGTAATAGTATGGAGTTGAGGGCACAGGTCTTCCCAGTCCAGCCTCCAGCTCCGATGGGGAAGAGGTGAGTGAGTCGAGCAGGCAGAAAGGAATGACACTGCCTCAGGCATCCCTGGAGCAGGCATTGTGCTGTGATAAGGAGGTCAAAGAACTCTAAGTCGAGAGACTTCGGTTCCAGCCATGACCTTGCCCCTTGCTGAGTATCTTGTGAAGGTCATCCACCTCGTTTGACCTTACTTTCCTCATAAGTAAAACAAGAAGATAAAATAAGATCATCTCCAGGGTTACTTCTAGTTCCCCATTATGGGTCTCTGGGTGTACCCCACTTCCCTGTCCCTACAGAGAGGGTCGGACTGCCAACCCAGGAGACAAATGTTCTAAGTTGGAGAAATTAGACGCACTGGCTCCTGGGATCCTGGCCTGGCCCATCTGTCCGAAACACAAATTCGCTGTATCCTGTTGGGGACTCTTCCTTATGCGCTGACGTTCTGCCTCTGCCAGGATTTAGGGCACTTAGAGAGAAAGACACTCTCCCTGCTCTCTTTGCTTCATCCCATCCCCTGCAGCCCTCCCCCAGCTCCAGCGTGAGACTGACTAATTAGGACAAATTACAGCAGGTGGCAACTTGACTTTTTTTTTTTTTTAACTTCGCAATCCACCAGGGACTAAAAAGCTTTAAGGCAATTTCTCATTTAATCTTCAGGCTCAAGACTAAATTTCACTGCAATCAAAAGACACAGATTTGATGATTCATTTCCTTCACACTTTTCAAGGTTTAATATTTTCTTGAAAGGGATCAACACATCCTAAAGATAATTAAGCAGCCAACATTAAGGAGCCGTTACAGGCTTCTTAATGACTTCCCCTCGCTCTGCTTCTCAGTGCCCTCCAAGTGTGTAAGTAAGGTGAGAAACGACTTTTCCCTTTTCTGAGGATGAAATTCCATATCCCAAAGCTTTATATCCTTTAGCTTAGATAGCCAACCAATCTCACTGCTGAAAGATGCAATCAACTTACAGCAACCGCTAGAAAGGTTTTAATTAGTTTTCTCTGTTGCACGCGAAGATCTGAAAATGTCAGATATTTCTCTCTCCTGCTACCTCCAGTTTCTCTCTACTATTCGTTTTTACCCACCAATTGGCCCCGAGGGTCTACGCAAACAATTCCAGATAGCTTTTTTTGTTGAGCGGGGGTTTGCTATAATTGGCTCTCAGCAAAGGGTCTAGGGCAGTGGCTCTCAAACTTTATCAAGCTTAAGAAAAGGAATTGATCCACTCATTCACTGCTGGGCGCTTAGGCTACCTCCAGCACTTGGCTATTGTAAATTGTGCTGCTATGGTGGGGTGGGTGGGGTGGGGTAAAGTGGTGGCGGGAAAATGGAGACAACTGTTCTTGAACAACAATAAAAAAAGTTATTAAAATTGTAAATAATACAAAAATAGAAAAGAAAAGGAATTGAAATCCTGTTAAAACAGATTCCTTGCTCCTACACCCTGAAATTTGGATCCAGTAGGTTTGGGGCACAACCTGGGAATCTGCATTTCCTATGAGTGCTCCGGTGATGCTGAAGTCATTGGTTCTCAAACCATACTCTTTGTGGCTCTAGTCTAGGGATCCTGGAAAGAGAGACTTAATAAATGCCAGGTGCCCTAATAGGTGCTTAACGCCCATGAGAGAGTCCTGGTTGCTCAAGTGATGAACACCCACTTTCATTCCCGAGCACGTCCCAGACTGCATGTTAAATGGCATGGTCATCCTGCTTATGTTCACTATCTCATCTTGTCCTTACAAAGCCTCCGCAGAAATTTTTATCATCCCATTTCACAGAAGAGAAACTGGACCTCAGACAGTTTGCCTGATGTCATGCAGACAAGAAGTTATACAACCTGGAGCTGAAGACCCATATATTTTGCTCCAAATCTACACTTTTAACTAATATAAATAAATACCTTGAACCTGCCCCATATTACTCCCCTTTAGGGTAGGTTGGACAGGATAGGGGCATTCTATTCAGAGGCTTCAACCTACTGTTCTTACCAATCATTCCCCAGGGAACCCCAACTTTAGTTGTAGGCAAAAGCAAAGTTAGGAAAAGCCAAGCAAAGAGAGGAGAGGAACTAAACCAGACAATGGAGTGGGTACTGATGAACTGTCCAAATCCCTTAGGTGCAATCGATCTGGAGATGTCCTTTGACAAAAGGACATACTCAAGAAGGTGCTCCCGTAGAGCCTGGTCTCTCCCACACTTCACACAAAGAAAATGAGGCCATTTCTATACCTGAAGAGCCATCAGAGACCGCCCACCATCGATGGCGTGCCATGTTAGCACCCCCGAGGACCGTAAGCGACCACGAGTAACAGTAACTCTGGCTCCAGTTCACCTTTACAGAGACTTTCAAAAGATTTTTAAGAGCAACCTGGGGTCGGAATGTCAGGGAGGCATGTATGAGGGCAGCACTTTCCTTCTATAAAGGGCCTCCAGCTAATCTGATCTGGTCCTTAAACCGTCAGACCCCACTATCCTCACAAGTCACTGAGTCAATCCCTGAGTTTTTATTTATGAGGAATCTAAGGCCTTTGCCCCTACTTCCCCAAAATATCTCCCTATTTTCAATGCAGAATAGTAATCTCCCTTCCATGGGTGGTTGAATGAGTCCTCCTGGAAGGAATGGAGAAGGAGGAGTCTGAAAGATGGGCTAGAAGACCCAGGCCTCCAATAAGACTAGATTTCCTCCTCCTTGTCTTCTGTTACCTGCGGTCACTGGGATTTTTAGTTTTCATGCTTGCACATTAAATTTGGCAGCAAAGAGATGCCTAAGAAACAGAGAAGTAGACGCAGCATTAATCTAGTATCGACAGACTTTTATACCTCAAAATAACTTAGCAATGGTCTTCAGACATGGTTAGCTATTAACCAAAGAATGAAGAATTTATTTTTAGATAAGTATTTCAGAGAAACAGCTAAATCACTTCAGTCAGATATTCCTTGTAGTCTGTCCTCATTTGCAGGGATGTGAAGTATCTACTGGCTCTTTACTAAGACAACGGACCGTGTGGCCCATGCATGCTAAGGAATAAGGAGCATGTCTGTTAACTGTAAAGCAAATCTTCCCACACACCTGGAAGTTGAAAAAAAAAAACCTCTTATCAACTTAGACGTCAAGGAATCCTACCTTGGGGGATGCGAAGGTACATTTGAGTTTCCGGGGCACCCTCTCATGGGCCATTTCAGTCCATTCGGCAGACGCGTCATCACGGTAAGCCAGGGAAACGTCCATGGAAACTTCTGCATTTTCTCCTGCACGAGAAGCATTCACAATTCAGAAATGGCTTTGGAAACAGTTCAAAAATTCTTACAGGCTCTGCCACAAGAATCAACAAGACAAAAGAAATGTATTAGTAGTGCCTATGAAGCTCCAAAGCTGAAACTCCAAATGTGAAGACTTAAAAGTCATGGGATGCATGGCTGGGTGCTGGGTCCCCTTTTACAACTGATATGCAGAGACAGGGTCCTCGCTCTCTCTAAGGCAGCTTGGACAGTCATATTCTGACTTATTCATCACTTATCCTCCTATAACTCTCACTACTAGTCCTAGGTCTACCCATAGGAGTCAAATGGAAGGCGAGGTCCTTGTTCCACAAAAGTGCCTTAGGGCCCTGGCGGGGTAGCTCAGGTGGTTAGAGGGTTGTCCTGATACGTCAAGCTTGTGAGTTAGATCCCTGGTTAGGGAATATACAAGAATCAACCAATAAATGCATAAATAAGTGGAAAACAAATTGATGTTTCTCTCTCTCTATCTGTCCATTCCTCTTTCTCTCTAAAATCAATAAATAATTTTTTTAAAGCGCCTTAGGTTCTAAAAGCCATCCCTCATCTGCCTGTGTTTTCTCTCTTCTCTGAGAAACATGACCAGGTTTTCAACCCCCTGAGAGACCTGATTCAAGTACCTTTGGTGCTTTCTTCTGGACATAACCTAGTCTGAAAGGACCCTCCCTAACGTTACCCCTAATAAGCTCTCAAATGTAAGATCTGCTACTTCTCTGAAATGTAAAACCCCTTCTTGACATTGTGGAAAATGTTAATCTAAAAGATGAAGGTTTTTCCCCCAAATTAATGACTTATTATTAATGAGGACATGATGGTACAAATACACATTCAGATAGTCTTCCATGTGAGTAAAGACCGTGAGTAGGTTTAACTCTCCACAGAACTCATTAAGGGTATAGATTAATAAAAATTGCATCTACACATTTATTTTTTTAAAGATTTTATTCATTTATCTTTAGAGGGGAAGGGAAGGAGAGAGGGAGAGAAATATCAATGTATGGTTGCCTCTTGTGCATCCCCTGCTGGGAACTGGCCTGCAACCCAGGTATGTGCCCTGACTGGGAATCAAACCACAGTTGTTTGGTTCATAGGCCTGCGCTCAATCCACTGAGCTACACCAGCCAGGGCCACATTTATTTGTTTTATATTCTATTGATCAAGCTCAAGAACAGTGGGGTTGGGTTCTACTGGGGAATAAAGAAAGCACAGACTACATTTCCAAAATGATAGGAGAGCCAGCTCCCACTTGGGGAGGGTGCACTCAGTTCCGGGCTCTGGAGCCTGAACACAAGCAGGTCACAAGGGGAACCGATAAGAATAACTGCTATTTGGAAAATTAGGGTTTTTCTACCACTGGCCCAGTGTGGCTTGAGGTCTGTTTGACAGTGTCATAAACCCCTGATTCTCTGAGGAAATCCAGGAAGAGAAAGCAGCGATGCACACCAAAGAAGGGTCCGTGGCCATTCTGATATAGATGAAATCCTCTGTGAACTTTGGAGTCTGCTACTTTATTAATATTTAAACCTCAGTGAATCATGGTGACTTGGCTAATTGTGTTTTCCTCCTCTTTCTCCTGAAATTAAAAAAAAAAAAAGACAAAAAGGGAAACCAAAGGCTACTGAATCACAAGGGAAAAAACTGTAGATAAATGAGCGGGCCAGAGATTTCAACAAATTTCTAACAGATGAAAAATAAAGTAGGGTTCCCTGACAGCGATAGAGATAGGCACAGCATAAACTCCCACAGAAGGGATACTCTGGGCAAGTCAACCAACATATCCTATAGACCGCCCAAGTGACTCTGAACTTGAAAGCACTAGACGTTGCGGAAGGCAGAAGTGAGGCCTGGCACCGACATCAGGGTGACTGGGTTGAAGTCTGTATGCAGAATTGTTGGGCCTCCAGTTCTCCTACATCACCACACAGTCTGAGGGGAGACTCTGGACTTGAGGCTGAAAATGGGCAGAGTCTGTATAAGAAGCTGTGGGATGCACGGCTGGGCAGAAGCAACGCTTGAAGTTCATTCATCCTCTAGGTTAGGGGCCAGAATGACTACAACTTCTCCTCACTGGGCAGCCTTATGGTCAATAAAAAGAATTGGCCAGAGCTTCCGCACTAGGTATATATATAATTTTTTCCTTTTATTTGTAACACTGGGATTAGGAATTGGGGCCTTCACTTCCAGAACCATACAGCTGAAGAACACCAGTCAGAAAAGGTATAAAAGAAGTTATCAATTCACACACTGGGCTCATGGAACACTAGGGTTCAGAGCAGTTTGCCTGAGCCACAGGTAGGAGGGGCTGTGAAGGTGACACCCATACTTCTATTCTTTTCTAAATTTTTAAATATATATTATTGATTATGCTATTATAGTTGTCTCAATTTTCCCCCCTTTGCCCATCTCCACCAAGCAACCCCCATTCCCTTTGGCAATTCCCCAATAGTTCATGTCCATGGCTCATGCATATAAGTTCTTTGGCTTCTCTGTTTCCTATACTGTACTTTATATATCCCCCTGTCTATTCTGTAACTACCAATTTGTACTTCTTAATTCCAGAAACTTTTTCCATATTCTTCCCCCACCCCTGCTGATGACCGTCCAAGTGATCTCCATATCTATGATTCTGTTCCTGTTCTGCTTGTTTGTTTAGTTTGTTTTTTAGATTAAATTGTTGATAGTTATGAATTTATTGCTATTTTAATGTTCATAGTTTTGATCTTCTTCTTTTTCATAAATAAGTCCCTTTGACATTTCTTACAGTAATAGTTTGGTGATGACGAACACCTTTAGTTTTACCTTGTCTGGGAAGCACTTCCTCTGCCCTTTGATTCTAAGTGGTATCTTTTCTGGATAGAGTAGTCTAGGTTGTAGGTCCTTGATTTTCATCACTGTGAATACTTCTTGCCAGTCCCTTCTAGCCTGCAAAGTTTCTTTTGAGTAATCAGCTGATAGTCTTACGGGAATGCCTTTGTAGGTTACTCTCTGCTTTTCTCTTGCTGCTTTTAGATTCTCTCTTTATCTTTAACCTTTGGCACTTGAATTATGATGTGTCTTGGTGTGGTCCTCTTTGTGTCCATCTTGTTTGGGGCTCTCTATGCTTCCTGGACTTGCATGTCTATTTCCTTCACCAATTTGGGAAGCTTTCTTTCATTATTTTTTTCAATTAAGTGTTCATGTTGGTACATTTGAAGTTGTCCTTGAGGCTTCTTAACCTAGCCTTGTTATTTTGAATTCATTTTTCTCCTTGCCATTCTGATTGAATATTTTTTTTCCTTCCTTATGTTCCAAATCATTGATTTGATTCTCAGCTTCATCCACTCCACTGTTGGTTCCCTGTAAATTTCTCTTTATTTCACTGAGTGTAACCTTCATTTTTGCCTGAGTCTTTTTTATGCTGTTGAAGTTCCCAATGAGTTCCTTGAGCATCTTTATAACCAGTGTTTTGAACTCTGCATCTGTTAGTTTGCTTATCTCCATTTTGTTCAGTTCTTTTCCTGGAGTTTTGTTCTGTTCTTTCATTTGGGCCATGTTTCTTTGTCTTCTCACTTTGGAAGCTTCCCTGTGTTTGTCTCTATGTATTAAGAAGGGCTGCTTGACTCCCTGTCTTAGCAGTGTGGCCATTTGTAGAAAAGCACACCAGTAAGTTGGATGGGACAGAGCCTTAGGTAATCACCTGGGTGGGGCAAGGTTGTGTGTGAACAAGGTTGATGGGAGTCTCAGATAAGGTGCCCCCACTCTGTGGCTCTCTGTGGGGGAGGGCTCAGAAAGGGGACAATACCTCTACCTGGCCTAAGTTTTGTCCAGGAGGAAGCTGTCCCCCAGCACATACCCTGATGTCAGAGACTTCAGTTCCTCCCCGTGTGCCACTGGTGCCCTTCCAGCTGCTGCCCTGATGCTGGAGCCCAGAAGGAGAGAGTCTGTGTAAGTCCTAAGACTGTTGCAGGACCGTTGAGAAGAGATTCCTGAGAATCTTTTGGTTTCTCCCACCACCCCAACCTCCACTGGTTTTTCACCAGAAGTTATGGGGACTTATCTTCCTGGCACTGGAACCCTGGGCTGAGTAGTCTGGTGTGCAGCTGGGATCCCTTGCTCCCAAGGTATCCCTCCCAATTTTTATCTACCACATGTGGGTGTGGAACCTTCGTTCTGTGTCTCCCCATCTCTGCTCCTCTCGGCATCTCTGCCTCTCCTACCCATCTGGAGGAATGTGACTTTTTTAATTCCTTGCTTGTCAGACTTCCATACAGCTTATACTCTGACGAATTTGAGTGATAGTTGTTTCGTAGTTTAGCTGTAATTTTTGCCGTGGTTGTATGAGGATTCAAGCCATGTTTTCCCATGCCTCCATCTTGACTAGAAGTCTGGAATGAGCCCTGCATTTTTAAAAGGTCCAAATCTGTCTGGCCCTTTTCCATCTGTTCCCTTCATAACAGGGTGAGATAACCTCAGTAAAGGGGACACGCCCACTGACAGCTAAATCCTCCCCCAAGTTTTAGACCATGCTCTAGGAACCTGGGAACCCAGACTGTCCTACCCAGACAGTTCTGAGCTCATTTCCATGGCCTGGCAGGGGCGTCTCTTCCCCAGTCTGGCCTCCCAAGGGGAACTACACAAGTATCGTGTACCTTAGGGTGCACGAGTGGTCAGAGGCTGCCACTCACAAAATGCTATGAGTAGAGACTGGGCTTGGAGGTTAGCGTGTCCCCACACAAGCACACGGCCCCCCCCCGCCCCACCCCTGCTTTCCCATTCAGGATGAATCCTGCCGTGGGAACAGAAGGCCTCTAGGGGCCTACATGCTCTAGTCAGTCACACTTTGGCACAGAATTCCAAGGAGTCCAAGACCCCTAAATTCAAACTTGGCCTTCCATTTCTTTATGAAGACAGACTTATTACAATTACATCAATCAGATGACAGAACTTATTTGTCTTAACAATTTGTTATCACTTTTAAGTATTTAGACATATAGCAGTCATATCATCAGAGGTGCTCTTGCTCTGGGCCCCCACAAATCTTAGGGGTGGGCCTGCTTCAGAGTAGGGGCCTCAGAGAGAAGCCAGACAGGTTGGCCCCCTGGACTGCTCCCAGCTTTGAGGTATTCCCGCCTGTTGGGAATCCCCAAGCTGTTTTAATACATGCTATTAAAAACAAAAATTTAAAACACTGTTTTCATGTACAACTTCTCTGTATGAAGCCCCTACGTCTTCCCTGCTTTCACTTCAATACCTCATTTAATGTTGCCAATGACTCTATTAAGTGGGCATGCTTCTTTCCTGTTGATAACTAAGGTCCTCAGACATTAAGTCACTGAAAGTCATATTGTAATTAGTAACATGAGAAAGACAACCACTTGGAAATCGTCTTAAAAGACAACCATCTTTTTTGTATTGATTAACAAAAACTGGTTAAATTGTGCTGAAACAAGGCCCTCAAACTAGTTACGAAATATGAATATGGAAGTCTTTAATAAAAACTTATAGTTCTTACACCCATTCTATGAAGAAGAGGCTATATAAGTTGCCCAAGAATACCAAGAATACATAGTAATGCACTGTAATAATAGCAATACAATGGCAGACGTAGGACTTAAACCTTGGTCTGGATCACCCCAAAGCCCTACTACCCTCTACTACCTTTGTTGGTAGAAACCAGTAGAATTCGAAAGAAACTTAACAGTTGAATCAATCACACTGTGTGCAAAGGGCCACTTGACTCTGACCAAACATCCTTTGCAGACTTCTACAGGAGAGAACTATGCAATGTTCTTGGGCGGCTGCAAGCAGGGCTTGTAATATATCTGGAATTCCCTAATCTGGGCTTTGATGGAAGAAACAGCCAAAACCCTACACAGCACCCTTTCAGAAAACTGACTGCTATGGCATGATGTGATCCAAACAACATGGAGATGGAAGCCTGAGGACACCTGGTTCACATCATGGTTCTGCCCCTAACTACCTGTGTGATCAGGGCCAGGTTGAGTTTGGAGAGGGGTCAGTCCTGTCTGCTGGTGGCCGTTGCTTTGGCTCCAGTACCCAGACATCATGAGGCAGTGTAGGTTGTTCTTACCAGACCTGCATTTTTCAAGACAAGCCAGAAATCCAAATTGTTATGAGACATCTAATCAAGGAGGTTTCATAACATCTCTGGTTCACTAAAAACAAAAACTGAACTAAAACAAAATGAAAGGCAATCTCTGTGCAGGTTGGCTAATAAAACATGAGGCCACCTGAGTCATTCTGTGGAGGGGATAATTCTCACACTGCCCCCACACTACCTACCATTCCTTTCTCTTCATTTAAGGGAAATTCTTTCTAAAGCTTTCTGTTACTGTTTATGATCTTTATCACAGGTTCTGCCTAATCTGCACATATCCCCTATTTACTTCCTATGTAGTTTGAAGCAGGCAGCATCATTCCTGTGCGTGACACAGGGAAGACAAGACCTGAAAGTCACACCCCTAGAAACACTGGGCTCCGAGTTTCTAGAGCTTCCTGGCCTACAGTTGTAGCCTTTTGCTGTCTCTCATGGTGTACTTATAAATAGAAACCACATGGAGAATAGCCAGTTCAAGTGACCCTCCCACCCCCCTTCACTGGATGTTGAGATAGCACTCCAAGACAAATGCTCAGGTTCCTTATCTGTTGGAATAAGACTTGCCTCCTAGGATTTCGTTATCCCTAAATTAGTTACTGCATCAGAAATGCTCAGAGCAGTGCAGAATGCATAAAGGATTAGCTATTGTTATCATTTTATTAGGGCACTGAAACTCTTATACCAATGTTTAACTCAAAATAATTACCAGATTTCAGAAACATGGAAATTTCCACTCTGAAACCCGTATCCAAACCTGGAACATGAAACTCAGAAGGAGGAAAGCAGTGGGCTAAGGAACCCAGCAACGCTGTGAAGTCGGCCACCTGAGCCACCTGAATCATTTTCTCTTTGGCCTCCAATGGACTCGGAAATAAAGTTCAGCTTTAATGACTATGTTGCATGTAATAAAAGACCAGTTTCGTGACTCCTGGGATACTCCTCCTCACCATCACCACCCCCGGAGATAATGAAAGTGAAGGATCCAATTTGAACTCCCTGGGAGAATGGCAGGAAGGCCAAGGTAGGCTACCTCTGGCACCTGGACAACCTTCCCTATAAAATGAGGACACTGGTTATACCAGTTCCCTGGTGGAGAGCTGTGAGGTGTCAGCATAGGGCATTTATAGATTTGAAATGCATGGTTTTCCACAATATATCAGACCAGCAGCTTTGCTATACTGTGGGCTGTCCAAGCTTCACTTTTCTCAAATGGCTTTGGAGACATATTTTGGTTGGGTGGAAAATTCATTCAGAAGGCTGAGAAGGGAGGTGTGGAAAGGCACTGTGGTTCTCGACAGACACTTACTATTTCCATCCTGTTATGGGGGCGGTGCTCCAGCGTGAGGAAACCTGCGCTCCAGGGCTCTGCAGAAACAGACCCAGATGGCAGACCCAGGTGGAAGGACCTGTGCCTTTCCATATCAGGAAGCATCGATCAATCATATCCTTAGGAAGCATCTGTCTCTGTACTAGCTAATTAAAGTGTCCCACTCTGCATCAAAAAAGCAATCGCCCATCAGTTTTCTGAAGACAAGCGGAAAGTCAGAAAGAACAGCAAGTCCTCTGGGTAGCCAAAAATGATGGGGAGACAGTTAGCTGGAAGAGAATCTGAGCACCTCCAAGAAGTTGGGGCAGCTCCTTATTGGAAGAATGACCCCTGGGTGCCGGAAGGGGGAGAACGAAGTGATGAAATGCAAGGTTTTGTTGAGGAAGTCGTCACATGATTTTCACTTACATTTTTTCTAAATTTTATTTTTCAATTACAGTTTACATTCGGTATTATTTTGTATTAGTTTCAGGTGTTAACCATTAAATTAAATCTTAACATCTGCGACAGCATGGATAAACCTAGAGGGTATTATGGTAAGTGAAATACGTCAGCCACACACATTTTGAAATGGGCTCTTGCCAGGTAGGAGAGTACGAAGTGTCTGGGGCCAAAGAGATCTGCTTTTGCATCCCATCTTTATGTCTTTCTAGCTAAGTGACCTTGAATAAGTTTCAGTTGCCATCTCTGCAAGATAGAAATCGTGGGGCCTACTGCCCAAGGCTGATGACGGGACCACTTGTCACACCCACACTTGAAAATACTAGTTCCCTGCCCCAGCTGGTGTGGCTCCCTTGGAGCCTTGTCCCGTGCACTGGAAGGTCTCAGTTTTGATTCCCAGTCAGGGCACGTGCCCGGGTTGCATGTTGCATCCCCGGTCGGGAGTGCATACAGGAGGCAACCAATCGATGTTCCTCTCACATCAAATGTTTCTCTCCCTCCCTCCCTCTCTCCCTCCCTTTCCTTCTCTCTGAAATCAATACGCATGTCCTCAGGTAAAGATAAAAAAAATACTAGTTCCCTTTCCCTCCAGTCTCAGGATGGTTAAGTTATATTGTTGACCAATTAACTAGAAATAAAGGGAAAGGGGGCAGGGGAAGTCACATTGGGAAGAAATAAAAAATTGTGTTGTGGTTGTCAAAGGTTTCCTGAGAAACCTTGATTTCCCTGGGCCCTTGCCCTGGGAAAAAAAATTAAAGAGGTTTCAAAATGCTCATATGCATCCCTACATTCCATAGGGGAGCCTGTCAGTCACCAGGGTTTGTTTGGGTAACCTCTGAAGGAGGACGCCCAGACCAGCCTCCAGCAGACATATAATCTGGGGTTATTTATGCCAGCGTTCCTTCCCCAATCAAAAACTCTCTGACCTGGCTTGTATTTTCTTGACGCTTTCAATTAAGGAAATAACAAAACAAACTCTGTCCTATATCCATGGCTAGGGCTGGTAAAAATGGACTCAGCTAATTATAAATTTGGCCCTGGGTGTTTTCTTAAGATGGCCTACAGGCCTGGGTGTGAGCAGTTATGAAAATGAATGAGTACAATTATTTCGCAAACTGGCCTAACAGTTCAGTTTGTATTACCTCTCTCGTTTGTCCAGCGTTTGCATTGTGGAGAAGTGTTTTCTACATGTAAGGGGACATTTTTCTAAGCATCATCAAAATGGTCCCTTGCCATGTTCTGAAGAAATACCCCCTAGGCAAAGTCAGCTGAATGTAACAAAATACGTCTATGAAACATGAGGAGGATGGGGGAGCCATTCCTCACTTCAGGCCCTTTGCAAAGTGGCATCTCAGTTAGAAAACATTCACCTACCCTTACTGTACCCTACGGTACTGCTAAAGGCTCTGCATTTGGACAAGCAGCTGGGACATCAACTGTTTTGTAAACAAATGAATCTGAAGTAGAATACGGAACACAGAACATAGAAAAACTACATTCGTTCATCAGGTCGCAGAGTAGCTCTCTCCCCTTCTAACTCAGCACACTTGCTTGAGGGTGTTTCATCTGCTCCTGGGATGCCAATCACCTTCTCAAGTTCCAATTTCCCTCCCGGATTTCAAATCCGCGTGCTCACTTCCTACTGGATGTCTCTACTGCACTTCTGTGGTTCCGAAAGCCAACTGCACCCAGTTTGGTTAATTCTCTTTGCTTGTCGCATCTCACAGACCACAACAGCCAGTGCTGCCTCCAAGATGAAATCCACATATCTCTGAAAATCCTAACACTAGACGGACCATCCGATCCAGTTCAGTTTCTTTTTCTCCAAACGTTTTTAAGCACCGACTAGTTTCCATGCACAATAGTAGGGATAAAAATACATACAAGGCGAAGTCATTGCCCTCAATTATTCACAGTAAAGTGGGGAAGGAAGGCCTATGTTTAAATAAGTATAATTCCACGTGGGTAATACCACTTTAGAAGCACATATGAAGTACACAGTCAACATAAAGATGCCCAGAGTGCTAGGGAGTGGGACAAGGAACGCAGCACGGACTACATGACATTCTGGATCCCTTCATCCAGATGAGATGATGGTCACTGTGAATCATTGGGTGAGTAAGAGTTCACCGGGTAACAAGTAGGAGAAGGAATGACAGGCAGAGGAAGCCACATGAAAAGTCATGGAAGCACAAAACAGCACGGTGTCTTCAGGGAGGAGTGGAGAGAACGGCCAAGGCTGGAGAGCAGGAAGGCTCCGGTGACGATGGGAAGAAGCTCGCGCTGCAGGTTGCAGCACTTTGTTTGGAAGGGTGTTTAAGCAAGGGGATCTGCGCGCTGTGTGAAAGGGAGACTAGGAGACTGGAGGAAACCGAGCCCGTTGCACTTACGCTGTTCTCGGCATGTTTAAGATGATCTAATCTCATAGAAAATATCACCTTGTCTGTTTTTCAAGGAATATGAACTCAACATTAACCAATCTTTTCCTGGCAAAGCTAGAGAAATCAGAACCACCCAAACTGGTGAGTGTTAAAACATGGAGAAACAAATGTGGCAACAGCTCTCTCCTATTTGACCATAATCAACATAAACGTGGAGAGAAAATCTTGACAGCCAAGGGACGAAATGCACAGCGGCTTCTTCGCTTGCTCCCCAGGACACTGTCAGTGCCCAGAGCATGTAGAACAGCCGGTTTGATGGTTATGAAAATCTACCTGCCTCTCTCTCTTTCTCTCCTTCCTTCCCTCCCTCCCTCCCCTCTTCTCTCCCTCTCCCTCTAACGGCAATTAGAGAAGAGAGCTTCATTCACACTGAATCTAAAAATAGATGATGGCAGAGTTCACAGACTGACAGCTGCATTCTCATACAGTAACCGGGGAGGGAAAGGAATGGCTAATTTAACTTAACAACTTCCAAAACAAACAGTGCAGAAGTCTAGGATGCAGATAAAACACCAAGGTCACTTCTCCAAAGAGGAATGGGGTCACTCCGTGGCAGTGTACCAGTCCTCCCCAAATCCTGATGAAACTAAATTTTTTGCTCAGATCTACCGAGAGCTTTTAGACAAGAGTTTGGCAGACTAAGCTGCTAAAGGAATCCAAGCAAGGTCAAGGTAGAAGGGCCTGGATTTGCCCTTGTAATTTCTTCATAGATGACCTGAATATCAGAAGCTAAGATTTATAGATAAAATACATGAGCACTTTTTCCCCCCTTTGCCATATCAAAACTTACACTCTGCCTAGCCTGGGGCAGAAAAAGAAAAGTTATTCAGGAAATAAACATGGATCATTAAGGGGGAGAGACCAGGTGTCTGAAAGGAGTGAACCATTTCTTCCTCTCCTCAGTCTGCCCTGCCCAGGATTATGGTTGGGCTTCAAAAGAAACAAGGGAGCACTTGTGGACAGGAGGCACATCCTCTCCGCAGCTCTCCCACAGATCTGTGTAGGCTCCCAGGGCTGCTGCCAGCCAGCTAAATGTCAGCCCGCTGCACCCCAGCATTCCCGCACCACACTACCTCCATCGCCCCGGTGACTAAGCTGTTTCAACAGCTGTGTTATTGCTGGAGTCAGGCCAGTGTTACTCACACAGAGTATTTGTTTCGTATGGCTTATGGGGGGGATTACTGCACTTGGCTTTTGGGGTTCTATTTGCAGATCAGGTCCCCGGCTTGACCCGTCAGCCAGAGCCTTCTCTGGACCTGAGCTCTGGGTAGCAATGGGACAATATCGGGCTCCCTCACAGGCTTCCAAAATTTGGAGAGATTCACATCACAAAGAGGGCACAGATGCATGTATGTGTGAGAGAGAGCCAGAAGAAAGCATAATAATAAACCACAACCCTCAGTTGAGCCCCAAAACACCTCCATTGCCCCTCCCTCAATAGAAGCCACCCGCACTAACAGGAGTGTTAAGCCCGTGGATTCTCTCTCTCTCTCTCTCTCTCTCTCTCTCTCTCTCTCTCTCTCCAGTCGTCTCCTTCAGTCTTTCTCTTGAAATAACTTCTTTCCTTTTGGGTAATATTGGCAACCCCTCTGCCTCTGTCAGCCTCTCCACGCATCTCTCTCCACAAACTTGCCTCTGGACACTACCTCTGGG
>PVKM010007135.1:0-42258 GCA_004027735.1 Carollia perspicillata | reverse complement strand
GACTCCTAACCCTGTGAGAACGACCTCACCAGAAGCAGAGGAGCCCAAAAACAATGGTGTTTCCATAGGTCTTGGGGAATCCAGCTTTTTCCCCCTTGGAGAGAACAGTGAGAATCGTAGAAAACATTGGAAGGACTAGGGTCATCTAGGCGCTACATTTTAGAATCTTGTGTTCTGGCCTGTGAGTTCTTGCCGTTATCTGTGAAAGTGGGTGCAGTTGTGGTCCTTGAGCAAAATCAAGGGCAGTGTCAGTGTGATGCTTTTGAACAACAACTCTCCAAGGGCTATGGAGAGAAGAAATTTGAGAAGTTCTAGACCTAGAAGCAAGGGGTCATGTGAGGAGGCTGGCTCAGTGGTCCCAGTGAAAGACAACGGCAGTGGGAGGCCAGGCAGCGTGGGTGGGAAGTGTGGGTGGGGTCGATAGAAATGATGAGGTTTAATGATGACTTGGGAAGGTGAGGGAGACACGGAGGAGGATCTCCAGGTAAACAGCGCGAGTGACCGTGTGGAGGTGAAGCCTTTTATTTATCAGAAGTGAAGGGTTAAAGAAGGAGGAATTGGTTTCGGTAGAAAAGTCATGAGCGGAGTTTGATTTGCCTGTGGGAGAGGCAGCTGATTTGTAGTTGGACACATGGGTCTTGGGCTCAGGAGACAGAGCTTGGCCAGGTGTGAGCTAGAGGTGTAGATTGTGGTCACCATCAACCAGGGAGAGTTATGGGAGTGAAAAGTCACAAGAGTTGAGGCTTGAACCCTGTGGAACTCATGAACTGACTTACGGGGAGGTGAATAATAGTGAATATTGTGGAGGAGACCAAGAGAAGACGGTTGGGAAGATAGGAAGTGATCGAGTTAATTGGCAAGCTCTCTTTAGTGCTGCTAGTCACTAAGCTTTTGTGATTGTATTTTAAATTATGCAGAACATTAAAATTGCTGTTGTAAAAACGGAAGTCAGTTTTAAATGCTCAAACAGTTTTACTTTGCTATCTTTTAGGAGTTTCTAAAGCCCCAAGGTTGATTTTGTCCCTAATGAAACTTCATGCTTTTGCAGCATATACTATACTGGTCATGTAGATTCTTCTCATTTAATCTCTCTGTGCTGCCCTAAGGGGAGTAGTTCTCTAGGAGAGGTATATTTCTAATTTCAGGTCATTTCATTCCCTGGTTCTTGAAAGACCACAGTGGGGAGGAGGGGTGCAGAGGGTGAGGCTCGGGGACAAAAGCAGTGAGCAAACCTGCACTACCTTTGTATATACTCAAGATGTTCCCAATTCATTTTTATGGCATAGAAAAAGGATAAAGGAACTTGTCCAGCTACCCTTACAGACGATATGTTCACTTTGCTTGGAATATCATCTCTGTGTTTAATAAAAGGGTTCAACTAGAAGTCTTCCAGAAATCTGTCTGAGAAATAAAATCCCTCCGTCTATGAAATCACATTTCAGACATGCCCAAATGCTATACTATGTTCTACTTCGTTTTAGAAGAATGCAGAGAGAGGAATCTCGCTCCTCAGACAGCCACTGTGCAAGCCATGTGTCAGGCAAAGAAAATGGGCAGGTCTTGGTCTCTAGTAAGTAGGGCTTGGAATTTCATCTTATAATCTAGGTGGTCCCAAACCATTGCCTGAATTATTGTATTACATGTGCAGAGCACTTCTGTGCTTACAGTGGTATATAAAGCTCAAAAGATAGGACTTAAGAGGGGATAATAGAAAAAACTAGTGATGGTAAAGGGCTTTAGCTCGTCGCTTATAAACTTCTAGAAGGCAGGGACTCTGCCGCTTGTGTGGCTAAACCTCAGCTAACGGCGGTAGAATGAATGAGATGGATTGTGAGTGACAAATTGATCTTTAAGATTTCATATAAAAATCTATCAGGACGCTCTAAGACTTGTGGTTGGTTATCTAAGATGGCAAGAATTCCTAACTGGGAGGGGGTACCCTGGCTGTCAGTCCTCTCCCACCCCTCACCTCTTTGCAATAATGCAAAAAGAAAGAAATCTCACATAGATTCTCAGTGGAGAGGGGAGGGGGGCTGGCTTAGACCATTAGTTTTGTTTAGACAGGAATGTTCAGGGATGGCATGTGTGCCTGAAAATAGAAATCGCTACTTTGTATTCCTTGTTGGAAAGCTGAGTATCCCAGCAGCCCAGAGAAATACATGTCTTAAGGGAGCTGAGCCATTGACCAAAGGAAGGCCGGAAAGAGAGGGTGGATTGTTGGGCTGAATAGCCTTAAATGGTCATCCCAGTCAGTGAAGCCGGGAAACTTTTAAAAATAGGTTGGGGGTTTACAAGATGCTGCAGTGCATATCTACACTGGAATCTGTCAAGCCTAAAAGTAGTTTTCTTTGTCAGTGGATCATGCATTTTCTTAGGTGTAAGCAGTTGGATTTCCAGGTAGTGGAGACTGAGAATGAAGATACTGATGTTTTCAGAATAAAGTGAGCCGAACACTGGAGAAAGAGAAGTGAATGAGACAGACATGGTTCCTCCCTTAGGGTAACAAGGGAGCTATTAGCTGGGGGAGGGGAGCCAGCAGAGGGTGGATGTGTTCATGCTTTTTCTGTATCCTATTTCATTTTGCTATCAAGCATGGATTGAGTGGAACACCTATGATATGCCAGGCCCTGTGCTCAGCATTAGGTGTAGAATGAGGAACAGAAATGATACTCTCTGTCTCCATAGGGAACTTATTCTAAGGACCCTTATTAACATGGCCAGCAAAATGCTCACCTGTAAGCTGTGACACTTAGGGGGTCCTTTTTTCAGGATCCTAAGTTTTGTAGTCTTACCCAGCCAGCTAACCTCTTTTTCTTTTATTTTGTCGGGGGCTGTCAGCATCATATCCGCTCTCCCTGTCTGAGTGTTCATGTGGTCCCTCTTGGGCACACAGCTTTCTGTTTAGTAAACCCGATGCTGACTGTAAATTCAGACCAAACTGGATTTGATACGGGGGACGGTGGGGGCGGGGGCGGACTTATAACATCCCATTAGAAGAGACAGACCTCTTCCATCGCATTCATGTTCCCTTTCTGCGTTCCAGATTAGTAGCAGTAAGCACACCATGAATGACCACCTCCATGTCGGCAGCCACAGCCATGGACAGATCCAGGTACAGCAGCTGTTTGAGGATAACAGTAACAAGCGGACAGTGCTCACGACACAACCAAATGGGCTTACAACAGTGGGCAAAACGGGGTTGCCGGTGGTACCGGAGCGGCAGCTGGAGAGCATCCATCGGCGGCAGGGGAGCTCCACCTCTCTGAAGTCTGTGGAAGGCATGGGGAAGGTGAAAGCCGCCCCCATGACACCGGAACAAGCAATGAAGCAATACATGCAAAAACTAACCACCTTTGAACACCATGAGATTTTCAGCTACCCTGAAATATACTTCTTGGGTCCAAATGCAAAGAAGCGCCAGGGCATGACAGGTGGGCCCAACAACGGTGGCTATGACGATGACCAGGGATCATATGTGCAGGTGCCCCACGATCATGTGGCTTACAGGTACGAGGTCCTCAAGGTCATTGGGAAGGGAAGCTTCGGGCAGGTGGTCAAGGCCTATGACCACAAAGTCCACCAGCACGTGGCCCTGAAGATGGTGCGGAATGAGAAGCGCTTCCACCGGCAGGCTGCGGAGGAGATCCGAATCCTGGAACACCTGCGGAAGCAGGACAAGGACAACACCATGAACGTCATCCACATGCTGGAGAATTTCACCTTCCGCAACCATATCTGCATGACGTTCGAGCTGCTGAGCATGAACCTCTACGAGCTCATCAAGAAGAATAAATTTCAGGGCTTCAGCCTGCCTTTGGTTCGCAAGTTTGCCCACTCCATTCTGCAGTGCTTGGATGCTTTGCACAAAAACAGAATAATTCACTGTGACCTTAAGCCCGAGAACATTTTATTAAAGCAGCAGGGTAGGAGTGGTATTAAAGTGATCGATTTCGGCTCTAGTTGTTACGAGCATCAGCGTGTCTACACGTACATTCAGTCCCGTTTTTACCGGGCTCCGGAAGTGATCCTTGGCGCCAGGTACGGCATGCCCATCGATATGTGGAGCCTGGGCTGTATTTTGGCGGAGCTCCTGACCGGGTACCCCCTCTTGCCTGGGGAAGATGAAGGCGACCAGCTGGCCTGTATGATCGAACTGTTGGGCATGCCCTCCCAGAAACTGCTGGATGCATCTAAACGAGCCAAAAATTTCGTGAGCTCCAAGGGTTATCCCCGTTACTGCACTGTCACGACTCTCTCAGACGGCTCTGTGGTTCTCAACGGAGGCCGTTCCCGGAGGGGGAAACTGAGGGGCCCACCGGAGAGCAGAGAGTGGGGGAATGCTCTGAAGGGCTGCGATGATCCCCTTTTCCTTGACTTCTTGAAACAGTGTTTAGAATGGGATCCTGTGGTCCGCATGACCCCCGGCCAGGCTTTACGGCATCCCTGGCTGAGGAGGCGGTTGCCAAAGCCTCCAGCAGGGGAGAAGACGGCAGTGAAAAGGATAACCGAGAGCACTGGTGCTATCACTTCCATTTCCAAGTTACCTCCACCTTCCAGCTCTGCTTCCAAACTGAGGACTAATTTGGCACAGATGACAGATGCCAATGGGAATATTCAGCAGAGGACAGTCTTGCCAAAACTCGTTAGCTGAGCTGAGTCCCCTGATGCTGGGAATCTGAAAGATACAATACGATGTTGCTGAGCCTTACTGGGTTGGAAAGGAGTAGCTCAGACCTGTTTTTATTTGCTCAATAACTCTCAACTCATTTGTATCTCTTCAGCACTTATTTTAATGTAAGAAAGTTGTTTGTTTTGTTTTTATAAAATACATGGGGACAATGCTTTAAGTTTTTATACTTTCTGAAACTAGTTTTGTGTTCTAAACGTACGATGAGCCTTACTGTACTTAGTGTGGCAGAGTAATAAACATCAGTGGCAGGCCATTGATACTTCATGACTGCCACGCATTTACAGACTGGTGTCAGAGACATTCACTATGTTTGTATGGTTCCTAGTTTATTCTCCCCAAGGTGATTGCCCCAAAGGCCCCCCTTCTCTCTCCATGCTCCGGGTCCAGGTGCAGGTGTAGCCTGTCCTGCCTCTGTCGTCCGTAGGTTATCTGGGTAGTAGTTAATGGTGGGAGGGGAATGGTCAGGACGAAAATAATATTCCAAGAAAAACTGCACCTTAGAGATTTTTTTCTGAAGTCATGCTCAAACAAAATAAAATCCTCACGGTGGAAATGACCAGTTAGCATTCTGACGTTCTCAGAGCGGGCCAGCCAGACCTGGTGGGTAAATAGAGAAGTGCGTGTTCCTCCAAACCTTCTAATATGATCAGCGAGCTGTTTTGCAGAGAGGCCTCATGTTACAGAATTGGTCTTGCACCTAAATTTAGAAATGTATTCCATGATATGTTCCTCCCTTCTGGTTGCTTTTCTCCTCCATTACTCTTTTACCACACATCTGTTGCTTGCATTAAGTTTGTTTTTTCTTCCTTCAAACAGATATCTTAGACTGTTAATACAGAAAAGAGACATTTCAGCTGTGATTATGACCACCGTTTCATATTCCAATTTAAAAAAGAACAGCAGCCTAGCTACTTAAGGTGGGGATTTCCACAGTTCCAAAGAAGGGTTAATAGATTAGCACGAGTTCCCACTTTCTAGGTACCACTGTAAGGTTCTCTTAGCCTGGGAAAGTATCAACTGTTTCTTTAGAAAAAAGAAGAGGGTTGAAAATCCTCTTGATGAGCAGAAGTCATTGTAGCTGTTCCATAAGGCCAATTTTAACAGCAAATTTAAAGGAGGAAAAGTACAACCTCAAGTTAAATGGTTTGATTTATTCTTTGTACCATTAGAAGAAACACAGAAATTGCATTCCTCTATTTCACTTTCTTTTGGATTGCACTGATTGTTTTTGTGAGAATGACACTTTACCTGGAAAAGTAACTGAGAGTTAAAAGTAAAAGACTATTTTCTTCCCTGAATGATAATTATTTTCACAGTGGAAATTTCAGTATTTTATCACTAATGTATGAGCAGTGATATATATCAATTGCAAGGCACGTGAAAAAACTTTTAGTATGTGCAATTTAATATAGAAAGATTTCTGCCTGTTTGGAAATAGGTTTGGGTAGTGTAAGTTAAGATAAATACTCTTATATGCACAGATATTATTGTATTGCCTGTAAATTGATTTACAAGTACTTAAAGCATGGTCCCCAGTGAGGCCAAGAAAGTTTCCGGTTTAAGTTTTTGTTTTTTTTTAAATATTAATCCTACAGTTTTTCTTACTTTAAAAGCTAGTTTTGAACAAAACACTTATCTTGAGGCTTTGTCAGTTGATGGTGGAGAAAAATGCTCAGGAAATATTACAGAGATTTGCCAAAAAACAGTAATAAGATTAGCTTATTAATAAGATAGTGATGTTGATGTTTGCTTTCTATTTAAGGGTGTTACTGGTAAATTAATTTGTACTTCTGTATTTAAAAATTATAGCTTCTTCTCCTTAGGCAAATTCTTTATCATATTGTACACATTTCTGTGTAATCTGTGGAAGCGCAATGTGTTAGTAAATTGCTTTTTAAGTGATGCTTATGTGATGATACCCCCAGTCACTGGCTTACAGAATTTAAGGATTATGTATTTATTATTAAAATTTTGGCTTAAAGGCATAAGAAATGTTAAGACTTGGTGTGATGGCTTTGTAAAACCACAAGCCTCTTCATGATGGTTAGCTTTTTCAGGTCATCATAATAAACAAAAACATAAAGGCTCTTTTCTCCTTGCAATGCTCCTCTTCCATATTCAGTCTCGTTTTCACATTTAGGTTGAACTATGTGAACCTGAGCCTTCCATTAATATGAATTTCCTTCTGAAACGATTATACATGTGAAAATTTATAAATGGATTAGTACTGTTTGATTTTCCCCCACCACAGAAAACTGGTTCTTAAGATGCCAACAAAACATTTGTGACTATCTCTACTCACAAATGTAACCGGAAACTTTTAAGCCAAACTATAATGTGCAGCGCTATGGGGCTCCCCCTGCCACCCAAATACAGTGGAATTTATTCACAAGAGCCACCCCATTCAGTGTTTAGTGATAGAGCTGCTTCTCAAAAATTGTAGCATAATTATAACGTCAAAAGGAACAATGTTGCATCTTTGTGATTTTAAAACTTCAATAAATGAAGGGCTCTGATAGGCTACTAGGAGTTGGCTTGGAAACAGTCCTTGGTCTCACAGGTTACCATTGTCTAGGGATGTCTGAGCTGTTTTCAGATTTAGGAATAGCACAGTGTTGTCTTGTCTTTGGTTGCAGTCTCAACTGGCTCCGTTTCTTGCACCACCAGAGTGTGCATTAGCACACGTTAAGTGTATTGCTACAGCAGTGGAACAACAGAGTGATGCAAGACAGTGTAGATTAACAGTAGAGGAGAAATTGTGCCCTTAGTGTTAACAATGTGCCTTTTGTTCTGAATGCCATGTTGTAGGGCATGCATTTTTTGGCCTCTTTAACTCTTTGAATACTGGGCAGTAAGGATGGAACCCACCTCTGCAAAGATACATCTGTCTTAAATATCCAGTTACTTATAGGCCTTAATAGAAACCATAAGGCGTGAATCATCACCAGGCACTGAAAACAGTAACCATTGCTTAGTTACACAGGGAGTTCCTTTGTGTAAGGGGTTAAAGATGGTCTCTGTTGTATCTTAACATCAGACTGATTTTTTAAATGATATTTTCTTCTGTTATGCTAACACTAGACAAAAATCAACTGTATTTGTAAAAATTTACCTCAAACCATTTAATTTTATAGTGTGATTAATCCCAGGGCATTTGGTATGAACCAAAGTGCATTCCTTTTCTATGTGCCTGGCTCTAGTAAGGATGGCCAGGGATTTTTACAATTTGGGTGCAAGGCACTTCAGCCACTTTTAAACTTACTGGATGGTTTGGAGTCATGTTAAAGGACTCCGTCAGAATGTTAGGAACACTTTAGGCATCAGTAGCATTGGGCCATATTGGAATCTTAACGGCGTGAATTCTTTTAAAGAGAACATCCATTTTTGTAATTTTTTTCATCAAGAATATTTCTGGTAAGCAGAAGACTTTTTAAAAAAAAACTGATTTGGTTGGTAAAGGTTTTAATATTGCCCAACATAATGCTGTGGTAGCATTTTAAAAAACAGTATTTGTGAACTCTGTTTCTTAGGGGCTTGTACATCTCTCTGCTATGGACATATATCAAATGAATTGTAATTATACTCAGCTCAACTGCTACAGTTATGTCTAGGCAGTGGCTTGAGTTTTTATCGAGCAACAACTTAGACACGTGACTGTAATATGCTGCAACTGTGTGTACTGAAAATATGTGAAAATGGTTGAATGTGGACTGTGTATATATGTATGTAAAAATTTCTGTGAGATGCTGCTGTTGCCACTTAACATGAAATATGTTCTAGTGGATGTTAATCCTAGTGGCCAGTTCTATGATACTGTATGTATTGTACAGCTGATGGCAGGAGTAAGACTGTTCAGTGAATATTTGTTAAATTTTATTGTCGTGGCCAGAGATAATTTCAGAATAAAATTTTAATGTCCTACCTTACTTTTTCTCCCCTTTTCTAACTATAATTTTATTCCTGATCTATTTCTGGTATTCTTGGGCTAGTAGCCTAGACAGAGTTAAAAATGCAAATATTTTCAGCAGTAATTGATTTCTTATTCCATACAAATGTACAAATTCCAAGTCAGAAAGACTGAAGTTTTCATAGGCAACTCTTGCTTTTCTCAGGATATTCCGTTCCTTTATTCCTAATGTTACTATGTTAATTTTCTTTCATATAGCCTCTGCCATGTTCTCTGTGTTGCTAGAACTTCAAATCTTGTTGTTTTGTTGTTATTGTTGTTGTTGTTTACCTTCAAAGTGACAGTTAAGCTATGGAAGCAGAGTCTATAAATTAATCCCCACCAGTCTTCATTCTTTTCTGTACACAGTTCTGGTAAGTTACATGCTTTTGCCAGCTGCCCCATATGCATTTTCATGCTTATGCTTCTGCAGTACTTATACTTTTGGTGGTCTCGATGGTTCCCATTTTGGGGGGTTTTAGTGTCTCTGTCTGTCATGGCTGGATCAGAAAATAAGGCCTGTGAACTGCATCTAGCTCATGATTTGTCAAGTTCAGTTAATGCCAAGCTAAGAGTTTACTTAACAGATAGACAGCAAGCAGATGCTCTAGTAATTTGTCAGACATTGCAAGGATATTATGTAGACAAATATTTCCTTCTTGTGGAAAGAACTACCTCACATTTTTATTTATACCCCTCCCGCCACCAAAGGCTGAAGAATGACTTAGTGTGGCTTCCTGGAGCAGAAGTGGGATTTACTAAAACGAGAGCATACTGTAGGAATTTCCAAACCCACATGCGGTCTCATCATAGCCTATGCCATAGACTTCCATTACTGCTGCTCTTGCTACTCAGAGTTCTTACCTGGTAAAAAAACACCAACCAAGAAACCCTACATACTTAGAAATGTATTTTTAAGAAATGCACATTAGGTATAACATTGAAAGTTGATGTTAAAACAGCAAATTAGATTGTCCACATCTGACTTCCTTCAGATCAGATAATAGTTCCCACTCTTTTCTGCAAAGCTCTCTTAAGAAAGTTGATTAATACTCCATTCCGTTTGAATGTCTGTAATCTTTTCCCTTTTGGAATCAACAACATACAAACGAGTATTCTTGGAGCTTAAAGATTGCCTTTAAACTAACACTTGAGAATGTTTCTAGCTGGCATCGCTATTTGTCTTTTAGAAAAAGGGAGGTTAGCTTGACTGTATTCTGTTTTGGACACAGAACATGAAGAGACATTTGAAGAAGGGGTATTTGTGGCTTTGTTTCATTGTTTTTAAAAAGTGAATTGCCCTGCATTTCCTTGGGGCAATTAGGCAAATAAACACTTGTCATTAGTGATACTTAACACTGCCCAAAATGGAAAATGACTGCTAGTGTGTTGTACCCACATAAGAAAATTGCATATTACTGCAGATTCTTTGGTTTATTTGGTTTGACTTACTGTTTCACTGTGGTCACATCCTTTATATCTGTGCTATATTTTATATGAGGGCAGGGGGGCCTAACTGTCATTGCTTTACATCTCAAGGAAGTTTAATGAGCAAACTAATGAATTAGTATTTACTCCTCTAAAGAAAGCCGACATTTGAGGGGCATTAACTGGTCATCTATAATAAGGAACAGCAGGATGCATTATAACTACCCCGTGTTCCAGAGCGCTGCTCCTTAAGAAAGCTGCGTAGGTCCCATGGTGTCATATGAACGTAAGCTCAGTCTCATACATCTCTATGAACTATAATTACCCTCAGTTGATATGGGAGGAAACTAAAGTGACTCGCTCCGAGGTGACTTTGCAAAAACTGGACTTCGGATGGCCATCAGAGAATTTGGGTCTTGGACAGTGAAGGAAAATCTCAACACATTTAGAAAGGGAGTATATTTGAGCTAGCAGTGGGCATTACTTTTATTTGAATGAATTGTGTATCCATTTTCAGGAATATTTTTTAGAAGGGCAGAAACTACAAAAAACAGGACTAGACCATCTTAGTCTCTTTAGGTGTACCCCAAAACTAAAACACAAGTAAGTGCACACACCCCTCAGTTAATGTGTGAAAGAGGAACTTCTCATATTGCCATATGGGGAAAGGGTAATTAAAGTAGCTTTATTTCTTTTCTTAAAATACACTTTTTACATTTGAATGTGAGAATATTTTTACTACTAATTCTCAGGGATTAAAAGTTAAATTTTACTGATTGTAGCAGCAGGTAAATCCCTTAAATTCAAACTTACTCAGGTGTCCTACCCTTTGCCTTCATACTTAAGAAAAGAGAATGACTGCCAAGGAAATATATCAAACTTAAAATTCCAAATACAATTTTAAAATACCAAATTGTAAATAAACCAATTTTACAAACTAAAATATTGTGTCTTTCCTTCCTTTTTATCCCAAATTACTTCCCCTCCTGTGTTTGAGGAGTTTTAAATATCTAGACTATTTCTTCACTTGTAAAAATGAAGTGTGTGATTTACAAAACAAAAACTCATGAGCAGGCCCAGATCCTTTGAGCAAGAGCTTATTGAATTGCTCTCAGTTGTTTGTGGGGAAATGTGATTAGTGTGCAAGCAATTTATGTAGACTTACAGGAAATAAGTGTATGGGTAACTTTGGGCTGATTTATCATTCTTTTATTTGAAGAGGAATATCCAATCTAATTTCCTCTTTCCCTCAAATTCAATTCATTGAAATATTGGCTTGGGTAGACTTAGATTAAAAAGAAAAAAAAGACATCCATCTTATTAATATCTATTGCAGATGGCACTCATTTGTCAGATAGTTATTAAATATCTGCTATATGCCAGGTACTATTTAGGCACTAAGGGTATATAATGGTGAAGAAAGCATAGTTTCGACCCTTACAGTTTTTAGACTGGTTTGGGAGGGCAAGGTGTTATACACGTAATTATATGAACAAATTCATAATAGCAAATGTAATAAGTACTGTGAAGGAAAAGCATGTGGTGCTGAGTGTGTGTGTATATAATGGAGGGGGGAGGTTGTGTTGTCTTGTATGGCTCAGGAATGGCTTCCGTAGGAAATAAGTAGCTTCTGGGCTGAGGAAGGGAGCATGCACAGAAGCCCTGGAGCTAGAGGAAGTGAGGTATGTGTGAGCAACGAAAGAGGTCCTGTGGCTGGAGCCCATAGGAACCACAAGCATGAGAGAGGTTGGGGTGAGATGCAACGTGGTTGGCCCCAGACCGTGCCAAGCCTCAGAGGTCTTCATTAATGTGCAAGGGCAGCAGCCAAGGGATTTTAAGGAGGAAAATGCCATGAGCAGCTCGGACCCTGGCTGTCTTTAGTGGAATGTGCTGAGAAGGGTAAGAGTAGATGAAGGAAGACGAACCAAATGGGAGTGTTTGCAAGAGACAGCAGATGAGACCAGAAAGCAGGGATGGACATTGAAAGAAGAGGCTAGATTTGAAGGCTCTTTAAGATCCAGACATGTTAAGGTAGAAATGGCAGTGTTTGTTTGTGTATGAAAAGTAGCCGGTGCGATTTCAGTGTCTGATTTGCTACATTGCTCCAAAGGGAATCAGGGTATCTGATCCACTGGAGAAAAGAGAGGGGTGAAAATTAATGCTTTTGTGTACTTTTATGAAGTCCTAGTAAGCTATTTATTTATCTTCTGCTGAAATGTGAAGCCTCGGGGTCAAATCTTATCAATTCAATTAAATCTTTTCCAGGACATTTTAGATTCAAAAGGCCTTATTAAAAAAAAAAGTAAGGATGGAGGAGTGGGACTGTAGAGGCCAGCGAAAGCAGGGTCTCCCCTACGTGAGCCATCATCTTCTTGGTCAGGTCTCCTTCCCTCCCTCCCACGTTTGCACAGAAATGGAACACCTGCTCTACGGGGTATTTGGAGTGCCCGAACAAAACTAAGGGAAAGGGAGAGAAAGGGAGGAGGAGGCCCGCTCTTGAGCACTGAGGTTTAATGGGAAAGATTAGACAGAAAACAAACAGTCTGAGAACAGTCAAGGGTAAGACTGTGTGTTAGGGAAGGGCGTCCGCGCTGCCGTCGGAGCAGCAAAGCCTCAGCGAGGCGGGTCTCTAAGCGGGCCCTGCCGGCTCTCAGACCTCCCAGGGGAGGAGAACCGCCGTCGCTGAGGTGCGCCGTGCGTCGGCCGTTCGTCCGGTCGCCCGATACTGACTGGGCTCCTGGGTGCACGGTTTCGGGCAGATGCCAGGGGTGGCGGAGCGGCTGGGCTCTCTGCCGCGTGGAGGCCACGTCCTTCGGCAAGGCGAAGCCGCGCTGCGGGCCCGTGGGTTCCTCGGATGGGCCGGGCTCTCTGCTCACAGCCGGTCCCCGCGCACGTGCGCTGTCGCCCCCTGTCTCCGCCACGTTCCTGGGGGACTCGGCCCAGACCGGGCGTCGCGTCCTGGACCCAGCATCTCCTTGACCTGATGTCAGCCGAAAGCGGACACTGGCACCCTTTCGTTGGGATCCGGGAAGCGCTGCCAGCTAGAGGCTGGGCGGAACCCGCTGAGGAGAGCGGCGGAGCCCCCTCCCCCGCCCCCCTGCGTCTGTCTTCCCCTCTGGGCTGGGACTGCACCCCGAATAGGCGCGGTGTCCGGAGATAAGGTTTTATCGGGGAGGGAGATCCCGCACAGAGAGTCACGAGGAAGTTGGCTGTCAGTTCCGAGAAGAGCCCGGAGGGCGCAGCGGCCAGGTCTTGGGAGAAAGAGCAGTGGACGGGGCGGTGAGCGCGGGGCCCCCTGGCGTGGCGGCATTCCGGGTGGCGCCAGGAGGAAGAGCGCCGCACGGCCGCGGGGCAGGAGCGACGGGAGCCTGGGCGCCAGGACCGGACCCGGAAGGCCGGTGGGCCTGGGATCCGGTGGGCGAGGAGGGGCCGCAGGGCGCGGGGGGAGGGGAGGGGAGGGGAGCAGGGACCCCCAGCGGCCGGAGGACTGGAGGAGCGGGAATTTGTTCCGATGACCCCAGGAAGCCCTTGAGGCGTTGAGAGGAGATTTGGAACAAGTCCTTCTGGTTTCCTGAGGAGAAGCGCTGGCGGGGAGCCAAGCAGCACAGCGAGACCCTGAGGCGGAGGAGGCCCAACGGCCTGAGGGAAGTGAGGCGGCCGGCACAGCCTGGGAGTAAGGAGGGTCTCGGCCCGGGGTCCCTTCAGGGACCGACAGAGGGGCGGCTCCGGGAGGCCGCGCACGGCTCGCCGTTGGCGTGGTGATTTTTATAACCACAGGGGCACAGGTGGGGGGACATGTTGGTTTTTTAAAATGGGACTACATAAAAACTACAAACAAGCCTTCAAAGTTTTTAACGGACGAGTTGGAGAGGACTCTTCGTCTCCAACACCTCAAGATCCACAGGGTCAACGAACCTATTAAGGACTTTTAAATCAGTAAGAAAAATATGGATAAAGCAGTGGAATAAAGGAACAAATGGCATGTCTAAAATGTATATGAGAAACATAAATGGACCCCCCAGACCATTTAAAATTGTGAATCACAGTAATGCAGAGGAAGTCATGAGTTTATTTTAACTCGTCTATGAAACCCCCGCGCTTTCTCTGCAGCGGGGGTGTGAGGTGGCGCGACGCACCCGTCCGCTGCGGCCGGGGTGCGACCAGCAGAAAACCTGTCCGAAGGGCGACCTGGCAGTCTGACCAAGAGCTTTAGAGACGCTCATTTTATTTTATTACCTGGCAATTCTCCTTCCAGGAATCTCTCTCGGAACACCCATGATGTAAGCAAACACGTATGTACAAGGATAATAATCATATCAAATGGCATGAACTTAGGAAAATACTCGTAGCCGCCTATAGAAGATTGCTTCATAAGTTACGATAGATTTACGGTTTGATGAACAAAAAGTGCACAGTAAATGTTAAGCAAAAAAGGTACCCCCCCCAACAAAATAAACAACAAAACTAGAATGCCCTCCCTCCAAATGAGGCCAAGGCAGAGGGAGAGCATCGAAAAGACTATCAGAAGAGCACAGAACACTGTGTTGACAGGGAGCTGATTTTGATTTCAATTCTCTATTTTTCATCAACTTTCACAAAGGGCATTCACGCTTTAATAAATTTTTTTTAGTACCCAATACATTATTAAGAAGAAAAGTATTTGGAAGGGAAGAAGAAAAGTGAAAAGCAGACCCCTGTGGACCAAATGAGTAGAGCACTTCCATACTGGGGAGGAAATCTACTCCTTGTCTCACTGACCCACTGCCGAACCATTTTTGCTCCTACTGCTTCCTGTGCTCTTTCTCACTTCCGGTTTCCACCACCTGGCCTGTGGTTTTCTTCCTCTTCTCGTCCCGCCTAATTCCCAGGGTCCTGGGTCTCGGGGAGTCAGTGTTTATTCGCCCTTCCTCTCTGCCACCTCACTCAGCCTTCCTCAGACTCGCTGAAGTCCTCCAGCGGAGGTTTCCTGTAATAACCCCAACACCCACTTTAGGACTGGTGTGATTACCACAGGGCAGTAAAGAGTGCTTGGCACACAGTAGGTACTCCACAAATATTGGTGGTTGACAGTACAGACTGTCTATGTTTGAAGGAGGTGAGGAAGAAGCTGGTAGAGAGGGAGAAATTAGAAATGTTATATGCCAGGAAGACAAATAGGCATCATTTCTACTGCCAGCCCTGAATGCTTCCTAGAGGGGCTACCTGGAGCCCTCACTTGGGATTGTAAAGGTTCCTCTGGATCAATAGGAAATAATGCTGTGACTGATCAGCAGTGCCTGCCATGGGCGCAGGAAGGGGTGGTTAAGTGGTTGCATAGACTTTTCTGTATCCCAGTGTGCATTGCTTTGACGCTTGTCTTAACACAAGGATGTTGTGTCCAGGATGTGACTGACACTAGCTATGAGTTAACATATAGGTGCTTTTTTGGTCTTTAGGGACTATCATAATAGGGAGAGAATAAATGTTCTTCATATCAGCATGAGTTACTAATGTGTTCTTTAACGTGTGTGTGAGTGTGTGTGTTCGATGGGATGAGAGAAGGTCAAGAAAGTTATTTCCTTGTCATCTTAACCTCTTTCTTTTATACATTCATTGCTTTATTTTTTGGATGTTATCAGAATGGTAGCTAATTCTGGGTAAAAAAATCATTAACAAGCTTCTGGCCAGCAGTAAGAGGTGGTGAGTGGAGATAATGAGGTAGGGGGAAGCTACAGTTGTTTTCATTCTGCAGATACTTGCTGTCTCCTTTTAGGGGTGGAATCTGCAAATCTCCCACTCCCTGGACTAATTATTTCCTCTTGAGAACAGTAAGACCTTTTATGAAGATGGTCACATCCCTGCGTATCCTGACACACAAATGATGAATAATGGGGCTGATTAACCCAGTGACCTTCATGAATGATAAAAGGAGAATATAAAGATATGAGCTTTTGCCTACTCTGGGAATCAGATTCTCTCTGCACTTTTCAGAGGCATACTTTATAACATCTAGTGCTGTGCTTATTTCCTGTCTCTGTAATGCATCATGCTATCTTAAAATGTGGATTTTAAAACCCAGTCCATGGGTCCTTTGCCAGGATCTGCTCAGTACACACCATTTAACAGTGTTCAGATTAACCTCTGGGCACCTGTGAGTCACCACAGTGTGCAGCTGCTACAGCCCCAAGGTTTGGAGAGCCCGACACCACTGACACTTAGACCTTTTACTCTGAGTAAGTGCTCACATTGATCTTCCCCTGCATCAGTGCCAGCGAGGCAGGGAGGCTGGTTCTCTGTTTGGAAGTGGTCCAAGTATCAATTACAACCACTTTGGGGGAAAAAAATGCTAGAGAGTCACTGTCCTAGGCAGTCTTTCCAACCCCTGGCCCGATGTGTGATCATGCTCACATTGTTCCCTCATTTGACCTCAGGAGCATGCGTGCATATACTGTGGTGAGTCTGCAGTACAAAGTAAAGCACTGTGGCAGGCAGAAGAATGGCTCTACCAAAGATGCCCATGTCCTAATTCCCAGAACCTGAGACTGATAGGTCACAGGATGTGTGGGCTGAATTGTGTTCCCCCTAAAATTCATACATTGAAGCTTGGGACCTTATGATATAATAAGAAATATATGCTTGGTACTTGTCCCTAGTTCCTGGCACAGAGCTCCTAAAGCTCCTATAATTTCCTGAGTGATAGGGGTGACAGTAACATCTTTTGTTGTAATATTTGGTCTTAGTTCCCAGTTCCTGACACAAGAACTTCTAAGACCCGTGGAATCGTGGAATTCGCATAGTGATAAGAATGTCTTTTTGTGTGCTGATGAAGTGGGTGGTGACTGAGGGCCCCTAGACAGTGTCAGGAAAGAGGCTGGTCCATGGAAAGACCAAGACATGAACTTTCAGGTTTTTTCCCTTTGACCTCAGGGGAGGAGAGAGGGGCTGGAGATTAAGTTAGCAATCAATCATGCCTACATGATGAAGCCTCCATTAAAATCCCTAAACTACAGGGTTCAGAGTGCTTCTGGATCAGTGTGTACATCCACATATAGGATGCTTGGAGTGCCCTAACTCTATAGGAACAAAAGCTTCTGTGCTCAGGACCCTTCTGGACCTTACCCTCTGGATCTCTTCACCTGGTGTCCATTGGTGTTCTTTACCATATTCTTTATAATAAACTGACATTTTAAGTAAAGAGTTTCCCTGAGCTCTGTAAGCCTTTATAACTAATTATTGAATTGGAGGAGGGGCACTGTGGGAACATTTGATTTAGAGCTGGTTAGTCACAAGTACAGGTGACAGCCTGGGACTTATGACAGGTGTCCGAAATGGGAGCAATCTTGTGGGACTCAGCTCTTAACCTATGTGATCAGAATTGAATTAAATTGTAGGATAGCTAGTTGGTATCTGGAAAGTGGAAGGATTGATTGCTGATGAGGAAAACCCCCAACTTTTGGTGTGAGAAGTATTATAAGTGCAGAAACACTTTCCTCTAGTAAACCCTAACGTGACTGAGTTTGGAGACAGGGCATTGAAGGAAGTAATGAAGATTAAATGAGGTCATAAAGTAGAGTCCTAATCCCATAAGGCTGATGTCCTTATAAGAAAAGGAAGTGATACCAGAATTGTCTCTCTGTGCTCACTGCGAGGGAAGGCCACGTGAGGACCCAGTGAGAAGGCAGCTGTTTGCAAACCAAGGAGAGAGGTATCAACAGACACTAACCCAGCTGGTAACTTGAGCTTGGACTTCCAGCCTTGAACTTCCAGAACTGTGAGAGAATAAATTTCTGTTGTTTAAGCCACCTAGACTGTGGTAGTCTGTTATGACAGCTCTAGCAAACTAATACCCATGACAAAAGAAGATTAAATTTGCAGATGGAATGAAGCCTGTTAACTGATTTTGAGATGGAGAGATTATTGTGGATTATCCAGACACTCTGCCTGCAACCTCAGGGGTCCTCAAATACCAGAGAGGGAGGCAGAAATAGAGATTCAGAGTGAGATACTGTAATCACTGTGTATTAGAGAGATACAAGGGTGGCTGGCTTTGAAGACGGAGGAAGGGATCCATGAGCCAAGCAATGCAGGTAGCCTCTAGAAACTGGAAAAGGCAGAGAAATGCATTCTCTTCTAGAACCTCCAACAAGTAACATAGCCCTGACAACACTCTGACTTTAGCCCCAGTGAGGCCTGTGCCAAATGTTTAACCTACAGAACTGTAAGATAATAAATTCCTGTTGTTTTAAGCCATGGAGTTCATGGTAATTTGTTATAATACCAAGAAAAGATCAATATAAGCATGTTAAGGCATAATATCTGTGTACTTTTAAAATTATATTTTGGATATACACATATATTCGAAATTCGTTATCTCCTAAAAGAAAAACTGCAGAACACCATAAAGTGACAAAACATATTCTGTCTATACCCCCAATAAGCTGCTGCTAGAACACTGGGTAAATGGAACCAAAGAGTATCTAACTTCCACTTTATTTTATTTGCTTTGCCCAAACTAAGACTCATAATAGGTCAAAATATTTAAGGACTCTGTATTTAAATGTAATTCACTATTTAAATAGAGCAAAATTTCAGGAAATGTAATGCCTGCCTACTAAGGAGCTTTTGAATAATAATCAATTCTCTCCTTTATCAATCATTACTTTTCAGTGTGTGTGTGTGAGAGAGAGATTTTCGGGGATTGTTTGTGGTTTCAGGATGCCCAGCAATGAAGGCAGCTTCCCATTACTGTATTTTGAAGAATGGCTTCACCATTCTTTCTGGTTTTCTGTTCTCTTTTGTCATTTTTATTAATTGTCAGAGAAACCAACCCTTACATCTATGCTGATTCCGAAAAAGGCCAACTTTTTCAGTACTCATGGTTCCTAATGTTTGATCATCTCTTGGGAAATAAGAAAAGAAAGCATTTAGTCATGTAAATGCACATGCTCCTCTCAGTGGGAAGGCGGTCATTTTCTTCCTCCTGCCCCCCTGGTTTTGGCCCTCTGTGCCATTTCGATTTGTGTCAATTGCTTGCATTCACTCCTTCAGCACCTTCATTAATAGCTCAGTCTCCCCTGCAGCTTTAGATCCCGCTTCTTCGATTTCTCTTTTCACAGGACATACATTTTGAAGAATTTTAAAAGAAAATATCACTATTTAAAATTGAGACTTAAAATGACTATGTGCTTGTAGGCAGATGTAAACATTGTAGTTCTGCTCTGTTGAACATTTTAAGTAGCATTAGAAATTTTAGCAGTGGTTAGAACCGGTTTACACTGCAAACAGATTTAATAATGATATCCTGAAATGCCTCCACTCTGTACTCATATATAAAGGGTAGCATAACACAATGATCCAATTCAGAATATGCCATCTTCTAATTTTTACATCTCACATTTCAATATTGAGACCAAATTTGGCTCAGGTAATTAAGATTTTCTTATGGTTTTGAGTTGTTTAAATGTTGGTACATATATTTCCAAACATGACCTCATTGGAGAGTCAGTGTATTTGGCTAGCAATTAAACAAGGTTTATAAGCTTATTTTAAAAATATTCATATTATAGCCAACTTAAAAAAGAAACACTTGTGCACAGAGTTGCAGGCTTATTCTCATTTGTCCGTCTTTTGTGACATCAGGTATATAATTTCATTTCTATTTCATGAGCTATTTCTGCTCTTGGGCAAATGAGCAAGTTGCTCAGACTTAATCATATGAATGTTTAAGTTCTTATTTTCTGACATCAGCCATTCATGGAAACCACCTGGGTATCTGAAATTATATTTATAGCTTCACTCTATTATGGTTTTGCATATTCATCCACTAAATATTTGTTGAGTGCCCTGTTCACCACTGCACCTCAGTGTCCAGCATAGGAATAAAAGTTAACACTAACAGTTACCAATAATCAGGAACAATAATTATGTGCAGGGCACTGCTCCCTACAGCGACTCTATGGTAACTACTCATTGTCCCCATTTTACAGATGGGGAAGTTAAAGCACAGACAGAGGAAATGACTTACCCAAGGCCTCAGAGCTAGTAAGTAGCACAGCTGGAATTTGAACCCAGGTTTCACACTCCAGATTCTATGCTTTTAACCACAGTGTTTAGAAATAGTTGATTGATAAGGCATGAGCGGTTCCAAAATTTCTCAAGACAGTAAAAACTAGACCAAAATATGAAACTTTCTGGCCTGTTTATGAGTACCTCACATTTCTCATCCACTTCCTCCTGTCAGAAACACAGGCAGCATCGAGGTGCTACACTGATGTCGAAGGACTTCTGCATACAGCCCTGGAAACTGGGACAACTGAGTCATCCCAGCGCCACAGACCTGCCACAGAGAGTGTCGTGAGGGGTTAATGAATGTTTGTAATATGTTTAAGGCGTGGGTGAAGAACTTGAAAGAAATATAAGTTCCTAAATAAAATAATTATTGCTCTCATAATGTTATTGTATTTTTGGAAACCTTTGCTATCGATGTCCCGTGTTCTTGGCCTAGCCCTGAGTTCGTGAGATAGGTACAAGAGTGGATGTGATTGCTAAGAATATAGCATTGACCTCTATTTAAAATTTATATGCCTGTAACACACAGTGCTCAGGCTTTTGATCAGGATCTTTGAAAGTATGACATGCATGCACTTCAAGTAAAAGATCATTCTAATTATTGTATAATCATTCATTATACAAAGGACCTTTGTAAGTAACCAGAAAATCCTTAATAAGCTTTGATTTATAATACTAATTTTAATTTGATACCTGATATTAATGAAATCCCATTGATTTTCAAAATAAGGACCATGTTTAATCTAAGCATGAGATTTTAAGTTTATGCCATTCCAAGGTGTGACTAGAGAGGAGGGGACAGAAAGCAATATTTATTAAATGCTGTTTGTGTGCCAAGTTCTCTGTTTAGGGACTGTTCCTTCACCATCGTATTTAATCCTTAAAACAGTCCTGGAAAGCAAGCATCTGTATTTTTAAATGGGAAAAACTAAGGTTCAGAAAGTTTACATAACTCCACATCTGGTGAAAGCTAGAACTGAGATCCACTTCCTGGTCTGTCTTTTCTCACAGTTGTTTCGACAACTCTACCGAGCTAACTAACCATTCTGGGGGGCTGTGGAGGCTTCCCAGGGGAAGCAGTGTTTGAGCTGAGCCTTGAAAACTAAGTAGGAGGACTCTAGGTGAATGAGAAGAAGGACATTTGAGGCATTGAAAGGAGGTGTGAAAGAGCATGGTGTGCATGGAGAACTAAAAATAGCTGTTCCCTGGGTAAGAGCACAGCACCTGTTCTATGAGGCTGATAGGAGATCCCGTTGTAAAGGCAGAAGATCCCAAAGGCCAGTATGGCAGGTGTTGGCACACACCTGTACAAACTGAAATGCCTTCTCTCCAAATTCCCACAGAGCTGAGGAAGGATGGTTAGGCTAACGAATTAATTTTTTTCTGAGATGGTTTCTTAACTTCCAGCCAACTTTTCAGCTCTGATTCCTCATAGTCAACATTCCACAAATGTTACTGACATAGTCCACTTGGCCCAGAGCAGGGAAAGACGCCAGGCTGCTTGCTTCCTAGAGGCTGCTGGTGTCATTTTGTGTGCGTCTGAATCTATCTCCTTTAACCAAAGTTAGAGAAACAATGTGCTTTAACAGATTTGAATGTTTTTCACTCAAGCTCCATGAAAATAGAGACTGAAGATCTTTCTAGTGTATTATTGAATTGCTAGGGCCCCACACATAGCAGTTCCTTAAATAATTACTTTTAAGAAATAGACAAAGAGATAGATTGATTTTGAAAACTTCTATAAAATCCCTGTAAAGTGTTTTAGTCTTTTAATATATCTGCTTTATAAATCTTTCTCTATATATTAATATACTTAGAAATGCTTTCTCTTTTATCGTTTTTAAATATGCTCTTCAAGGAACTGGGGCCAGGGGATATTCTAAGGAAGGTGCATGTATCAGAAAAATCTTTCTGTTAGCTGAGAACTATCCCATGTAATTTTCAGACATGACCTTTTATTTAAATTTTAAAACTCTGTCTGCTATAAAGGGATGTCACCATAGCTGTGATGTTTTAGATTGGTATGATGCTTGTCTCTGTTTTCTTTCTATTGATTTTTAAGTGTTATACATATTTTACTTAGCAGTGATTTTATAAAAGTTTTTGCTAATGAGAAATGTAAAATGTATTGGAGTTTTAAAGTTGCATTTCAAATACTTGGGAAAAACATACTTGGAAATACTTGTGTGTGTGTGTTTAATTGCATGATTCAATGAATTTTGGAATAATTTAGCGTATAGTACCACTTTTTATAAAATTACTAAAATTGAGAGCTTTAAAATGACCTTTATTGAAGTGATAAAGCTGTGCTAGAGAGCCCAGAAAGTCTTGGATGGTAATTCTTCTTGCTATCTCTCCATAATTTTATGGCTTTTAAATATATCACCATTATGCAGAGTCTTCCCAGCAGCAGGAATGACATCCATTTTATGTGTCTAGGGCAGGGAAGTAAGAATAACTGCATGATGTGGACGTGTGATGTGGTATGGAGGACTACATTACATGAAGGAGCTCCTAGCATTTGTACCCAAGCATGGTATTGAATTCTTTAAGAGAGGTGGAGGAAGTTCAGAAGAAAGTAATCAGAATAATAGGAAGACTACACATTTAATGAGACATAGTTAAAGGAATGAGAAATATTTGCTCTGGAGAGGACAGGAGGGTATACAACTAGTTTCAAATATTTGGAGATCTGATGAGTAGAAGAGATATTAAGCCTTGTTTGTATGGTCCACTGGGCTCTAAGTGGAAGCTACAGGGAGTCTTTTGCCTCAAAATAAAAACATCAGCAAAACCCAAGAAAATGTCTGAAGACACAATAGGAATTCTTGTTCAAGATGGCAGGTCAGCACATACATACATCTCCTTTCTGCTCCAAAACCCATAGAAATATCAAAAAAGAGAAACAGAGAATAATAAATTAATGGCAGTACTGTGTGCAAGGGAAGGGGATCAGGGAACTAAAGATACAGACAAATTTCTCGAGAGTAAAAAATACTTGGAATTGTATTTACAGATTAAATCCCATTCACAGGAGAAGGCTGCAGTAGGGCTGGAGCTATTTTTTCCTGGCAGCAGACCCACAGAGAGGCTCAGAACTTGGAGTGTGAGAGGGAAGTTGGAAAGCAACCATCTGTGGAATAACTGTGAGTCATAGCACACATTCCCCTTTCCTGTGTCACATGCTCAGGCTGAAACCAAAGGAGTGATCTTTACAATAATTGAGAATAGTCTGCATGAGAAGGAAGCCCATGTAGGAGGGATGCCTACTCTTAATAAAAATTTTCCTTATTTTGGCTGGGAAGTGGTAGAAGTGGGAGTGGGACATCCTACTTCTTCCTCTTTCCCTCCAGGTCTAAAGCAAAGCCTGCCAGTCAGAAGGCCCACCCATGTGGACAGAAGGTGAGATCTAAGCAAAGTGAGCTGTCTGTATTAAGCAAGCTGGTCTGCTTCAGCTACAAATATGAATTGATTACCAAGAATTATAAATATCAGAGAAAAAATAAGAACAAGAATGCATGTGGAAATATATAAACTGACCCCGCAGGATAGATAATTCAGGAATTTAATATATCTTAAAAGTTTTCTATGTAGCTTCCTCATCAAAGAAAATTTCAAGAAAAAGCATTCAGAAAGCAAAAATAGGTTGCTGAGGAAAGAACAATCAAAACCAAAAGTGCTCTTAACTTGAGAAAATAATCATCAAGTTAAAAATGGAGGAAATCCCTTTGATCATAGAGCGAAAAGCTAAAGGGGTAGAAAATAGGGATGGGGATGCAATTAGGAGATTAGGCAACAGTCTGAAAGTCCTAACATCCAAAATGATATTTAGAACAAGAAAACAGATAAGAAGTGGAGAGATTTCTGGTTGTTGAAGAAATAGGACTTCAAATTCTAAGGGCTTAGAGAATGTAGAAGAAGATGAATAAACAAACTTACCCCAAGACTTGTGATATATTGTGATATTTTAGACACTGCAAATAGAGGGAAGATTCTAAAACCTGTAAGAATAACAGGTCACTCAGAAAGAACTGAGAATCCATGACATTAGATAGATCATCAGCAACTCTAGATACTAGAACACAACAACAATGACAAACATTCAGAAGCATGCTTGCAAAATGCTGAAGGAAAGGTATTTTTGAACCTAACATTCTGCACCTAGCCAAACTATCATCAGTCAAAAGTGAGGCATTTTCAAACATGTAAGGACTCAGACCATTTACCACCCACAGACCATTTTTGAAAGAATTACTCAAGCAAAACAAAAAAAAGAATCCAAGTCAGAGGAAGTCATAGGCTCCAAGGAACATTGGATCTAACCCAGGATTGTAGTAAAAAGTAATTCTAGGATGAGAACTTTGAGGCAGGCCTAGAAAGCCATCAGTCCAGATGAGAACTAGAAGTCAGAGGCCCTGTGAAGAATCTCTTTTGGGAGAACATGGATTTGTTCTAACAAAGAGAATGATTAAGAAGCTGGAAGATCTTGTGACAAGGCACAGTTTATCAAGTCATTATGACATGGTGCTGTCCCAACTTTACAGTTACTTGCTATTTCCAATAGCAAAGGTTTATTGATGAGTTACATCTCCCTTATAGGCTCAGTGGCACTACTTGGCTCTGCAGTAAATGATATTTTGATACAAATATTATTGTGAATACTGTATTTTAGCTTGTAGTTTAAAAATAAATTTATAGACAGTACATCAAAAAGTAATTGTAGTTACAGAACAAATGTAAAAATAGCATGCTGGAATGGGGAATTGGAGAGAGAGGAAGAGAGGTGAAGGCAACTACTATTCTGCTTTCTGTGAGAATGATTTAGTTTGAAGTATTTAGAGTTTTATATAGATGAAATCATAGAGTATGTACTCTCTTGTCTGACTTCTTTCATAAGCATAAATATGTTGGGATTCATCCATATTATACTCTGCATCAATATTTCATTCCTTGTGTGAATAAACCACAATGAAGAAACTCACCTGTTGATGGAAATTAGTTGGTTCCCCCCTAATTTTTGACAATTGCAGATAGAGTTACATAAACATTTCTGTACAAGTCTTTGTATGGACATAGGATTTCATTTCTCTTGGATAAGTATGTAGAAGTAGAATGGTTGAACCATATGACAGGCACATGTTTAAATTTTTAAGAAATTGCCAAACAATTTTTCAAGGTGTTCTGCATTCCCACAAGCAGGGTATCAGAGTCCCAGCTCCTCCCCATCCTTGCCTTAGCAGTCAGTCTTTTTAAAGACATTCTAATAGGTGTGTTGTGATTATTGGGGTTTTAATTTGCATTTCCCTGGTGACTATTGATATTGAGCATCTTCTCACTTTCTATTTGTTGTCTGTAAATATTCATTGGAAAAGTGTTCAAATGTTTTGGATCTTTTAAAAATTGGGTTATTTCCTTATTATTGAAATTTGAGAATTCTTTATATATGTATTTTGGCTACAAAGCCTTTGTCAAATATATGATTTGCAAGTATTTTCTCCTAGTCTGTGCTGCTCTTCATATTCTCTTATAGTGTCTTCTAAAAAACACTATTCAAAAAATTTTGAATTTTGATGAAGCTCAGTTTTTATCTTTTTTTCTTTTCTATATTATTCTTTCAGTGTTGCGTTTACATAATCTTTGCATAACCTATATTTATTAAGACTTCTGTGGTTTTTAGTTTTAGGTTTTACACTTAGGTCTATGATCAATTTTGAGTTAATCCTTATGAATATGATAAGATGTATGGAAATAAATTAATTTTTTGCATATGTGTATTTAATTGTTTCTGTACAATTAGTTGAAAAGGCCATCTTTTCTTCACTAAATTACCTTTGCATTTTTGTCAAATATCAGTCATCCAAATATGTGGGGGTCTTTTCTGTCCTATTGATCTATTTATCTTTGTGCTTATGGCATGCTATCTTAATTAGTCTTATAAAATTTTTGATGTATTAGTCTATTTGGGCTGCCGTTAAAAAATGCTGTAGACTGGCTGACTTGGACAACAGAAATTTATTTTCTCACAGTTCTGGAGACTGAAAGTTTGAGATCAAGGTGCCAGCACATTCAGGTTCTGGTGAAAGGTTTCTTTCTGGTTTGTACCCTCAAGATATCATCTAACTGTAATTACCCCCCAAAGTCCCAATTCCAGATACCATTACTTTGGGGACTATAGTTTCAACATAGGGATTTTGGGGGGACACCATTCATGCCACAGCACTCAAAAACAGTAGTATTAGTCCTTCAACTTGTTTTCCTTTTTTAAGTTTGTTTTTTGCTATTATAGGTCTTTTGCATTTCCATGTAAATTTAGAAGCAGATTGTCAATTTCTACATAAAATCTCCCTGGAATTTTGGTTGGGATTGCCTTGTATCAGTAGATCAATTCTGAAAGAACTGACATCTTAAAAATATGGAGTTACTTCCAGTCAAGATGGAGGCATGGGTAAACATAGCTCATGTCCTCACACAACCACATCAAAATCACAACTAAAATATAGAACAAGTATCACTCAGAACTGTCAGAAATCGAGTTGAATGGAGGTCTGACAACTATGGAAGTAAAAAAAAACACATCCATCAGACTGAGCCACAGAGCTGGCAGGCTGTTGCCATACCTGAGACTCTATCAAACTGGCCAAAACTGTTTGCCTCACCCTGGAGATCCCCAGAAACTTCCTCCCATCCAACTTACTGGACCACCCAAATTGTTAACCATGATTTTTCCATATGAATGGCTGGTCTTGGCTCATGCTTCACACCTCCCAAATTCTTTCAAACAAGCAACAGGCAGCCTCAGTGAGCCTCCAGCCCTTGTACATCTTGCTAAGTAGCCACAGGCCTGGCATTAGCAGCAGCCAACCTACATTCACAGCTTAGCTTCTCCTGGGAATCTCCAAGCCCAGCATAAGTAGTAGCCATCTGCAGATTGCTTTATAGCTCAGATAGGGTGGCCCAGGGCAAAACACAAGTGGGGACTGACCTTGGCTGGCACCACTCGGAAAAACCCAGACTCTGCACACCCGGTGGGCAGCTACAGACCATGTCAGAGCACCACCATGCTGCCCCCACATGGCCGATCCTCCATGGAGGTTGGAAGTTGGTGGTTAGCAGTGGTCATAGCCATTCATTGAAGCTGAATGTCCTGGGTAAATCCCTCCCATTGACCTGCCAACAGCCGTCAAGTCTCAAATGCAAGAGGAGGGTGTACTCAGCCCATACAAAGGGTATACCTCAAGTACCCAGCTTGGGTGGTAGTGGAGGCTGTGCCACTGGACCCTACAGGATACCTACTACATTAGGCCATGCTACGAAGAGAGGGAGTCATAGCAGCTCTATCTAATACAGGGAAACAAACACAGGGAGGCTGACAAAATGAGGTGACAAAGATACAGGGCCCAAATGACAGAATAGATCAAAACTCCAGCAAAAGAACTAAACAAAAGGGAGATAAGCAATCTATCAGATGAAGAGTTCAAAATACTGGTTATAAGAATGCTCAAGGAACTTAGTGAGGACCTTAACAGCATAAAAAGAACCAGAGGGGAGAGGGGAGGGAATTTCAGGGGAAAAGGGGAAGGTGTCACAGGAACAAATATAAAGGACACATGGACAAAAACTAAGGGGGGTGGAAATGGGAGGGAGGTGGGGAGCACTGCAGGGGGGCATGGAATGGGATGGGAGTAAAAGACAGAAAACTGTATTTGAACAACAACTAAAATAAAAATTTAAAAAAAGAAATCCTTTTTAAAAAAAGAAATGAACTTTGAACCTGAAAGCTGAAAAATAAAATAAAATAAAGAACAATTTATAGGGAAACAACAGTAGAGTAGATAAAGCTGAGAATCAAATCAATGATTTGGAACACAAGGAACCTAAAAACGACCAAACAGAACAAGAAGGAAAAAGAATACAAAAAATAAGAAGTGTAAGCAGCCTCTGGGACAATTTCAAGTATTCCAATATTCACATCATAGGAGTACCAGAAGAAGAGAAAGAGCAAGAAATTGGAAATCTATTTGAAAAAATAATGAAAGGAAACTTCCCTAATTTAGTGAAGGAAATAGACATGCAAGTCCAGGAAGCACAGAATCCCAAAAAAGGGGGATGCAAAGAGGCCTACTTCAAGACACATCATAATTAAAATGCCAAAGCTTAAATACAAAAGAGAATGTTAAATGCAGCCAGAGAATAGCAGTTAGTTACTTGCAGGGGAGTTCCCATAAGACCATGAGCTGATTTCTCAAAAGAAACTTTGCAGGCTACAAGGGATTGGCAAGAAATGTTCAAAGTCATGAAAAACAGAGGCCTACAGTCAAGATTGTTCTACCCAACACAGCCATCATTTAGAACTGTAGGTCAGATAAAGAGGTTCCCAGACAAGAAAAAACTAAAGGTGTTCATTATCACCAAACCATCATTATATGAAATGTTAAAGGGACTTGTTTAAGAAAAAGAAAAAGAAAGATCAAAACTATGAACAATAAAAGGGTAATAAATACATACCTATCAACAGTTGAATCTAAAAAACAAACTAGGCAAATAAGAAGAACAGAGACAGAATCATGGATATAGAGAGTGTTTAATGGTTTCCAGATGGGAGGAGGTGTAGGAGAATGGGTGAAGAGGTGAGGGGATTAAGAAGTGCAAATAGGTAGTCACAGAATAGCCAGGGGGGATACAAAGTACAGTATGGGAAATGGAGTAGCCAAAGAACCTAGAACATGACCCATAGACATGAACAATGGTGTGGGTATTGCCTGAGGGACTGGGCAGTGCTAGGTGGCAGGGTGCAAAGGGGGAAATTTGGGAAACTATAATAGCATAATCAGTAAAGTATAATTAGAAAAAGAAAGAAACAGAAAAGGAAAAAATAAAGTTAATCTATGAAAAAAATGGAAGAGCAAATTGCCAAGTATGGCTAAGACACTCCTGAAGAAACAGATGTAGAAATTTGTCCTAATGAACATTAAGACTTATTATAAAGCAGTGATATTAAAGATTGTGGCATTAACCCAGAGACAGGACAGACCAGATAATCAAGAAATATACTTACATGTGGAGATCTGATAGATAATAGAACTGATATTGCAATGAGTTATAGAAGCATACATATGGCACGATTGAATTCATACAAAAGTTGAAAATGGGCAAAATCAAGCAATACATTATTTAGGGATACATATATACCTGGCAAAAAAGCATAAGTGAAATTCAAACTTTGATAACCCCTTGGCTTGGCAGCAGAGAGTTGTACATAGGTGCCATCAAAAGCATTGGTAATGTTCTATTTCTTAAGCTAAGTAGAAAGGACAGAAGTGTTCAGTTTATTATTAATCTCTCCACTATACAAATATGATATATATGCCCTTTTGTTTTAAGATCTCCATATTTTATTGTCCTGGGCAGCATGGTTCAGCTGGTTGAGGCACATGCTTGGGCTGTGGGCCAGGTCCCTGGCTGGGGCATACATGAGAGGCAACAGATCCATGTTTTTCTTATACATAGATCCTTCTCTTTCTTTTCCCTGCCTTCCCTTCTCTCTCAAAATAAACAAATAAAATGTTTAAAAAATATGGAGTCTTCCGACTCATTGACAAAGTGTATTTCTCCTATTTATTTAGGTCTTCTTTAATTTTTCCCAACAGTATTATAATTTTCAGTCAATAATGCTTGCATATATTTGTTAGAGTTATCTCCAAGTATTTCATAATTTTGATCCTAATCACATGGTTTTATTTACAAATATTTGTAGATAGTATGTAAGAAATCAAGTTGATTTGATAATATTGCTCATGTATTCTGTAACCTTGCTAAACTCATTTATTAGTTCTAGCTTTTTTATAGGTGCTATCAGTTTTTCTAAATAAACAATCATGTTGTTGGCACATAAATGCGGTTTTACTTCTTATCCAATCTGGATTTCTTTTATTTTTTTTTTCTTGTCTGATTGCACTGCCTAGAGCCTCTAAATATTGTTCAATAGAAGTGGTGACAATGGCCATCCCTGTCTTGTTCCTGATCTTAGAAGGAAAGCATTAAGTCTTTCACCATTGCACATGGTATTAGCTCTAGTTTTTTATATATACCCTTAATCAGGTTGAGGATATTCCCTTCAAGTTTGCTGAGGGTTTTCATCAGGAATGGCCGTTAGAATATGTCAAATGCATTTTCTGAATCTACGGATATAATCTTATAGTTCTCCTTTCTAATTTATTAATATGATAAATTACATTGATTTTTTAATGTTATGCCAATCTTGCATTCTTGGGATAAAACCCTTTAAGTCACTATGCATTACCCTTTTTATATATTGTTGGATTTGATTTCTTAAAATATTGCTTCGAATTTTTATATCTGTGTTCATGAGAGATATTGATTTGTAGTTTTCTCTTCTTTTAATCTCTTTGACTAGTTTTGGTATGAGGGTAATGCTGGCTACATAGCATAAACTGGAAAGTGTTATCTCCTCTTCAGTTATTTTGGAAGAGTTTGTGAAGGTTCGATAGAATTCCCTGAAGCTATCTGAGCCTGCAGTTTTCTTTGTAAAAAGATTTTCATCTGACAGTTTAAATTCTTTAATAGATACAGGGCTACTCAGATTATATCATTATTCTTCTATCTTTCTTTTTTCAACTTACTATGGTAAAAACGCATAATATGACAACGACCCCTTTAACAAAATTTTAAGTAAACAATACGGTATCATTAACTATAGGCACAATGTTGCACAGCAGATCTCTAGAACTTGTGTGTCTTGCGTAACTGAAACTTTACACCATTGAACAACGGCTCCTCATTTTCCCTCTCCGAAGGCCCTGGCAACCACCATTCTCCTCTGCTTCTGTGAGTCTGACTATTTTAGATACCTGATCTAAGGAGAATTAAGCAGCATATGTCCTCCTGTGACTGGCTTATTTCATGTGGTACACTGTCCTCCAGATTCATCCATGTTGCTTCATATGACAGGATTTTCTTCCTTTTTAAGGATGAGGAACATTCCATTGTGTGTATATACCACATTTTCTTTATCTATTTATCTGTCAATGGACACTAAATTGTTTTCATATCTTGGCTATTGTAAATAATACTGTAATGAAAATGCAGATATCTCTGAGATTCTGGCTTCAGAAGTGGAACTGCTGAATCATACGGTAGTTGTTTTTAACTTTTTGAGAAACCGCCATACTGTTCACCAACTCCTGTTGTCTTACTTTTTTTTTTTGATGATAGCCATGCTGACAGGTGTGAGGTAATATTTCATGGTGGATTTGATTTATATTTCCCTGATGAGTAAAGATGTTGAGCATCTTTTCATATGCTTGTTAGCCACGCGTCTGTCTTTTTGGAGGAATGTCTATTTAAGTCCTTTGCCAGTTTTTAAATTAGATTTTTTTGCTATTAGATTACAGAAGTTCCTTACATTTTTTGAATATTAATTCCTTATTAGATATATGATTTGCAAATGTTTTCTTTCATGTTGCAGATTTTTCGGTACTATGTTGATTATTTTCTTTGTTGTACAGAAGCTTTTTAGTTTGATATAGTCCCTCTTGTCTCTTTTTGTTTTTGTTGCTTGAGCTTTTAGAGTCATAACTAAAAAATCTTTGCCTACGCCAATGTCATGAAGCTTTCCCCCTATGTTTCCTTCTAGTTTTATAGTTTTGGGTTTTATATTTAAGACTTTAAGCCACTCAAATTTATTTTTATGGATGGTGTAGCATAAGGGCGTGATTTCATTCTTTTGCATGTGGATATCCAGTTTTCCCAACACCATTAGTTGGAGACATCGTACTTTACCTGTCATGTATTCTTGGCCTCCTTGGCAAAAGGCAGTTGACTGTATTATGCGTGCATTTATTTCTGGGCTCTTTATTCTTTTCCATTGGTCAGTTTTATGCCAGTACCATAACTGTTTTAATTGTGTCATATTGTCAAATATTTTAAGATCAGAAAGTGACTTGTTCTTCTTTCTCAGGATTGCTTTGACTACTCAGGGTCTTTTGTGGTTCCACATGAATTTTAGAATTAGCTTTGGTAATTTGTATCTCTCAAAAATGTTGTCTCATCTAAATTGTTGATAATTTTGGCATGGAGTTCTTTACACTATACCTTTATCACCTTAGTAATATCTACAAAATCTGTAGCAATGTTACCTTTCTCATTCCTGTGCATTCCCTCTTCTTATTCTGGTCAATCTAGCTATAGGCTTATCATTTTTATTGATCATCTTTAATATCCAGCTTTTGGCTTCCCTGATTTTCTCCATTGTTTTTACGACTTCTATTTATTGAATCCACTCTAGTCTTTACTATTTGCTTACTTCTGCTTATTTGGGGTTTATTTATTCTACTTTTTTTGGTTTCTTAAGGGAAAGCTGAGATCATTGATTTGAGACACTTCTCTTTTAATAAAAATATTTAGTACTATAAATACCTCCCCCTCACCTCACACGCAAGTACTTCTTTAGTGGCATCCTACAATTTTTTATATGTTCCTTTTTTATTTTTAATTAGTTCAAAATACTATCTGCTTTCTGTTTTGATTTTTTTCTTTTATCCATGTGTTATTTAGAAGTGTGTTATTTTGTTTGAAAAAAGTTTGGGGCTTTCCAGAAATCTTTTTGTTATCAATTTCTAAGTTAATTCAACACAGTTAGATAACATACAACATGGGCCTTGAATCATTTGCATTCGGTAATACTTGTTTTATCACCTTGAATGTGGTCTGTCTTGGTGAATGTTACATCTACACTTTCGGAATGTAGCTATTCTTCAGTGGGGTGTTCTGGATATGTTGACTGGATCATGTTGGTGGATAGTTTTGTCCAGATCTTTTATATCTTTACTGATTTTTCTCTCTATGGTTCTATAGATTATTGGAAAAAAAGGGTATTGATATTTTAATCTTTGGTTGTAGGTTTGTCTATTTCTCTTTGCTTCATGTATTTCAAATTGCTTTTTTTAGGTATATAAACATTTAGGATTGTTATGTGATATCGATAAAATTTTATTATGAAATAAACTTTGTCTCTGGTGCTGTTCTTTGCTCTGATATCTACTTTGTCTGACATTAAAATAGCCACTTTAGCTTCCTTGTGATTAATTCTGGCATCTTTTTTTTTTTTTTTTTTTGGCAAGTTAAGAAAATGTACCAGCACAGTTGTGACTGGTGAGACTTCTCTCCTTGGCTTACAGATGGCCGCCTTCTTGCTGTGTCTTCACAGGGCCCTTCCTCTGTGTGCTTGCAGAGAGAGATTTCTGGTATCTCTTCCTCTTCTCTGTACAATCCTTTGGGATCAGGGCTCCACCCTTATGACCTCATTTAACCTCAGTCACCTCTTTAAAGGCCCAACCTCCAAAAGCCACTTTGGGAATTAAAGCATCAATGTAGGAGTATTAGGAAGATACACTTCAGTCCACAACAGAATGGCATATCTTTTGTCCCTTATGTTTAACTTATTTGTTTCTTATATATGTACAGTGCATTCTTATAGGAAGAATACTGTTGGATTTTGCTTTTTTGCCCAATCTGGACAATTTCAATTAGGGTGTCTAAATAATATTTAATGTGACTATTGATATGTTAAGATTTAAATTGATTATCTTGCTATTTAGTTTCTACTTACTCCATCTATTATCTGTTCCTTTTTTGTTTTTCCTGCCTTTTTGAATTAATTGAATTATTTTTATGATTTCATTTTTCTCATTTTGTTGATTTATTAACTATGACATATATATGTGTTGCTTTGGGATTTATAATATATATCTTTAACATATTACAGTCTACCTTCAAGAGATATCATTCTGCTTTCCATATAATATTTTATATGTGTCATTTTGGATAGTTTCTATTGCTATGTTTTCAGGATCACTAATCTTTTCTTCTACAATATTGAATGTGCTGTTAATCCCAGTCAGTATTTTTCACTTCAAACATATTTTTTCATTTCTAGAAGTTTGATTTGTATTTATAATATCTTCCATGTCTTTACCTAACTTTTTAAACATAAAATATAGAGCTATAATAGCTGTTTTAATATCCTTGTCTGTAAACTCTAACATCTGCCTCCGTTCTGGTTTGGTTTTCATTGATGATTTTTTTTCTCTCATCATGGCTATATGTTGTCTGCTTCTTTGCTTTCCTGACAATTATTTTTTACTTTTTCATATTGAGTGTTGGATTATTTTATTCCCATAAATATTACTGAGCTTTGTTTTGGAATGCAGCTAGGTTACATAGAAGCAGTTTGGTTCTTTTAGGTCATATCTTTCAGATTTGTTAGGCAGGACCAGGGCAGTATTTAAGATTAATTTTGCCCCAGCACTGAGGCCAGACCCTTCTGAGCACTCTGCCCAGTGATCCATGAATTGAAATTTTCCAGTCTGGCTGGTGGGAATAGGTGTTACGTGAGCACTTGATACTGTTCTCTCTAGTCTAGGATTGTTCTCTCCAGGGTCTTGGATCGTTCCCTCACAGGCACGTGCTTATCAGGAGTCTGATCAGTCCTTGAGATAAACCCTTTTGCAGATCTCGCCACCTTGTCTTTGTAAGTACTTGAGGAAAATATTTTAAATTAGCTGATTAAAAGCTTTTTTCTTGCTTGGAACCTGACATCTTGTTTACCACCTTTCTCGTGTCTGGACCATCACTACCAGCTTTCAGGACAGGGTGGGGAATGGGTTGGCAATTCCTGCAAAAACTTTTGGATAACTAATTAGAAAAGTCACTGGCCCTTTCTCTCTCAGAAATATCACTACTTAGGGTAGTCACTTTTCTCATACTTGATTTGGTTATCTGCCTTTTCTAACTTTTCTAGAATGAATTTATTTAACTTATGTATTAAGAATATTTTTTAAATAATCAGAACAAAATTACACCTCCCCACATACCCAAATCATCATTTAAATTACTTATTCCACTTTTCTGGCTGTCTGCTTCTGGTCATTGGAAGGCTCAGCCAGAGCTGTCAACAGCAGGACTTTCAAAGCCTTGTGCTTCCACAGGCAGTGAGGCCTCGGGAGCCCACTCGCCCTTTTCCCTCTCAGCATGACTGTACCCCTGTCTTCCTGAGCAGGCACTGTACCATGGGTCTCCCTTCCTCGCCAGATTGATAGGGGGAGTTCAACTCCAGTCTTTGGGAACAAGGCATTCTGATGTCTTGTTCTCAGAATCTTACAGGCTTACCCCTTCAGAGTTCTTTTTTTCCTTCTTGTTATTCGTACTGCCTGTTCCTGCATTACACTGTGCTCCATTCCTATTTGTATCATTTTAATTAGTTCTGTGAGACTTTGTTTGAACACCCCCTTCTTTTTCACGGATGACTGTGCTGACTGCCTCCGCCGCTGGTCTCAGGCCCTGTTCCTTTCCCCTCCAGCCGGCCTTCTTTTGTGTTTGGAGTCTATTATAACTGAATGTGTTATTCTCATTTCTCTTTTTTTAATTTTGCGTTTTTCTTGTCCTTCTGTGGACATCTTAAGATGGTGCTGCTCCTTATTTCCTGTGCTTCCTGACATCAGGCAAAACTAAGGAATCTGAGACAAGACAACCTGGTCTGTCCTCTACCAAAGTAATCTTCTGCTGCCTCTCTCCTCCACTTCCAATTACTTTATTTACTCTTTTTGTCTCTTTCACATTCAAACTATACTCAATACTTTTCTTTCTTCATCTATATCTTAGAACTGCTAGAACAGAGCCTTATATGCAGTAGATATTTATTAAATGTTTGTTGGGTAAAAGCATAAATAAGTGAATGGATGAATGTTTGGTTTTTACCATTTCAGCTGTTGATTCTTTGCTTTTGTTTTTTTTCCTGGTAGCTGGTCCTCTTGGTTCATTATTGTTTACTATGAATATTTTTATATAGTTGCCTTACTTCAGGCCCCATACAAACCACACATTTCTCATTTTCCACAGAAAGTACTGTTGCATCTTGGGCTTTTGCATTTATAATAATTATCCTTACAATGCATGTTGATGTACTTTTCAATGTTTGGAAAGTAAGGGCTTAAATGCAAAAAAGGAAATATATAATGCACTGGGAAATATAATGCAGAGGGTCCAGCAGAAGTAAGGCCTGCTTGAATATGGTTGGTAGGGTAATAATATGGGCATAACAATTTATAGTCTTAATTTGAACATGTCACATAAAATGTCATATGGTATGCTTGAGTGTGCTATTGTTATGTTACAGAATTACATACTTTTGATTTTGTAATAAAAGATTTTATAATTAAAAAAGGGGTGTTATTTGTGTTGGACCCAGTATTTCAGTATTAAAGTAATATTTAATTAACTTAAACTACAAATTTGAAACAATAATTTTCTCAGGCCTTTATGTTCACTTTGCAATTTTGATTTTCATTGTAAATCAAGTAATTTTTATTAAAAGTGACACATTTTTTCACTTATTTGATTAACTTAAATAAGTGAGTTATTTAAATTAAGTCAATTAGCAGATTGAAATCTTCTATACGATTAGTCATATTAATAAGCCATAAATTAAATTCCCCAAAATGTTTAAGAACATTTATAATTTAATACATCAAGCAATTCAGATGCCTGACAAGGCTGACTTAAACCTTAACCAGCAAAATAAAACTACTTACAAATCTAAAAATTCACCCTTAAAAACATACTAAATTAAAACATTCAAAGACAGTTTATAAACATTATGAAATTACCAGAACTTTGCAACTTAAGATAATAAGAATAAAATGAAGTATAAATTTCAAATTAAAATCACAAAGCTAAATTTCTTAGATTCTGTTATACTATGTCAGCTTTTCTTAAACATATCTAACAGTTCAAACACACAAACTGTAACTTCTTTTTCTAACCATATAACTGAATAGTATTAATACTATGGGCCCAATTTACTTCATGATTATGGTCAACTGTGCTGAGGTCACTGGGTTGATAGACTTGGGGCTGTGATACAGTTACTGCTACAAACTTCTAGAAGGATTCTACCCATGCCACAGACAGACACGCTGAGCATATTTCTGTCTGCCTTATTTAAGAGGGAACCACACTTCTATCCTTTGTTGGGATTGACTTGGCAGACTGTGTCCCCTAGACATTTTAACCCCAAATTACACTGTTACCTAAATCTATGTAACATCTTAAAATATTTCTTATCTTTTTTGGGGTAGAGTAAGTTATGTATTTCCATTTAGTTTGCCACAAATAGCCATTATTACTTGATTAGATTCTTCATTTATTTTAAACTCTTCTTAATTGACTCTTTTGATTGTAAATGGAAATAATTGCAAGTCACACTGAAAGCAGCAAAAAAAAGTAACCGATTGGCTCACAAAACTGAAAAGTCCTAAGCCGTGGCAGGTTTGGGCATGGCTGAATCAAGCGGTACAAGCAATCAAATAATGTCCACAGGAACATCTCTCTCTGTCTCTGTGTCTCTGTCCCTCTCTCCTTCCCGCCCTTCTTCTCTTTGGATTCTTCTTGTCTAGATTTGGGATTAATCCTTAGTTTTGTTCTAGGTGACAACAACAAGACTCCAAATGAGCTTTGGACTGACAGCCAGCCATCTCAAAAGGAGAGACTAATTTTCAACATCCCCATCAATCCTTCCAGAAACATTTGATTGGCCATGCTTGGGTCATGTGTCTTCCTCTGGATCAGTCGCTATGGCCCAGAAAATGGGGTGTTCTGATTGAACATCCTGAATCACAAGTCCACCCCTGTGGTGTGGAACATAGGGCCCCTTGATTAATAGATTCAAGAGAATCACCTGCAACTGGGGAGGGGACGTTCTCTGCAGTAAACCATGTCAAACAACAAAGAAAAGTGGCAGGTGCCCACTACAGTCCAGAACATATTCTGATAATTTCATGAGATTCATGTACATCAAGTTTTTGGCTGTTCCTGCTGCCTGCTATAAACCTTGTTTGTCCCAAATGGAAAAGCACTTGGCAGCTGATTTACTCCATCCCTTCTCCCTTGGCATAGCACTACTTCATTTTTTGTGTCGCTCAGCTACAAATATTTCTTCTGCTTTTCATGGAACTGCTAATGTATTACAATCTTTATCCAAGTCACATAAGGTCTCCTATATATATTTTTAATGTAGAATCATTATCAAGTTTTTCCAGAATTCCATCTTCTTTCCTATAAATGTGTATTCTCTAGGATAAATCCTGTTTCACAGATGAACCAAATTCCTAGGGATCTGAATTACTGAAAAAATGTCTCTTTAGACTCATCCCAATTCACATAATAAATTCATTCCCAATGTATAATCAGACCACTGGCTGCTTTTAAAATGAGTCCTTATGATGGGTTTCCCTTCAAGAAGTCTTTCTTGCTTTTTCTTCTCCTGTTAGAAGATGCAGAGCTGCTACTGTTCTATCCTCCTGTGATGATAATGATGATGATGACGATGACAATTACCATTGTAAAATGACAAATATTTATTGAGTAAATGAGTGCCAGCATTGTGCTGGGTATTTATGTGCAGTATCTCTTTCACTCCCAACAACAGACTGTGAGGCAAATATCAAGTCTTCATTCTACATAGAAACAGTCTCAAAGTGGTGACCTACCCAAGGTCACAGAGAGGAAGTGGAATGTCTAAGAATTGAAATGAGGTCAGCCCAATCCCAAAGCCTACCTTATCTATGGTTTCACCTTCCTCAGTTTCAGTGACCCACAGTCAACCACAATCAACCACTGCAGTCCAAAAATATTAAATGGAAAATTACAGAAATAAACAGTTTATAGGTTTTAAATTGTGTGCTGTTCTGAGTAGTGTGGCGAGCTCTCTCACCATCCCACTGTGTCCTGCCTGAAATGTGAATCATCCCTTTGTTCAGCGTGTCCATGCTGTACTCACTGCCCACCTGTTGTCACTTTATAGTTGTTTCCATTATCAGATTAACTATCATAGTGTCACAGTACTTGTATTCAAGTATCCCTCATTTTACTTAATAATGGCCCCAAAGTGCAAGCGTAGTGATGCTGGCAATTAAGAGATGTCCAAGAGAAGCCATAATGTGTATGTATATATAGGCAAAAACATTGTATATGTAAGGCTTGGAAGTATTCATGGTTTCAGGCATCCACTAGGGGTCTTGGAATGTATCCCTTCAGGATAAGGAGGGACTTCTGCAATGTTTTGTTCAAATGCAACTGTATCCATTCATTTATGTATTGACTGCTGTCTTCCTGGAACGGCAGGGTTGAGTATTTGAGATAGAGATAGTCAAGCCTGCAAAACTTTACGGCGTTAGCTATCTAGCCCTTTTTAAAAAAGGTTTTTGGATTCCTAATCTACTGATGCAAATTTCTGATATAAAGTCTGTATAGTTGACCCTTGAACAACACTGATTTGAACTATATGAGTCTGCTTATGTGCAGATTTTTTTCAATAAATACTGTAAATGTATTTTCCTTATGATTTTCTTTTTTAAAAAATTTTAAAAAAGATTTTATCTATTTATTTTTAGAGAGAGGGGAAGGGAAGGAGAAAGAGGGGGAGAGAAACATCAATGTGTGTTTGCCTCTTGTGCACCCCCTACTGGGGACCTGGCCTGCAACCCAGGCCTGTGCTCTGACTGGGAATCCAAACAGTGACTCTTTGATTCAAAGACCCGTGCTCAATCCACTGAGCCACACCAGCCAGGGCCTCATTATGATTTTCTTGATAACATTTTCTTTCCCGTGGCTTACTTTATGGTAAGAATACAGTATACAATACATATAACATATAAAATATGTGTGAATCAATTGTTATGTTACTGGTAAGACTTCCAGTCAATAGCAGGCTATTTATTTTTAGTGAGGTTTTGGGAGGTCAAAAGTTACACATGGATTTTCAACTGCGCAGGTTGGCGCTCCTAACTCCCGTGTCACTCCGGGTCAACTGCAGATAAGTTTCCTCTTAAACCAGCCCGTTCTTCTGGTGTAATGGTGTACCTAATAAATTGTTAAACACGGCGATGTGGTTTTGTGATAGTATATTCTGACTGCTACCATTTTCCCAGTTACATCAACTGTTCTTAGATTAATATCTTGCTTTATAAAATAGAATTATGAAATAGTTTAGACAGCACAGTGTGAGTGCCAGTGGCAAGAAACTGCCCAGAGTGAAATCCAGGAAATGTGAGGCAGCTAATGACATGGGGAGGAGGTTAGAACTGCCTGGATCTCCTCAAGCACATGTATTTCACAGCTGTGGTGCTAAGAGACAGATTTCTTGGAATGCCATGGGTAGGCATAGCCAGACAGAATGAGAGCACGAGGAAATTTTTCTAGTGAAAAAAATATTTTTCCTTACAAATTGGAAATATTTTCCCTTTGATGTTATATTCATTTCTTTCCCTTTTGAAATACGGTTTTCATCCCCTGTGGAGTGTGTCTTTCCCCTTTTGATTTCTGCAACAAATGAAAATTAATTCTTTCACCTGCTTCACATGGACAGTTCCACAGGCTTATAGTGCATACTAAAAATGTTGAAATGAATTAGATTTTTTTTTAGTAGATGAAAATGGTGAAATTGCCAAACTGAAATAAAAAAAATTACTTTTTTGGCATTTTTCTTGCATTTGAAGTTAAGGGCACCTATAAGCAAAGCAGTTTTAAGGCCACACTAAACATCTCAGTCTGTGGACTGCGTTTTGTTTCTTCTCCCCATCCCGGGCATGAGATCCATGCTTGTCTGTTTAGTAGTTCTGAGATTCTGAGACCTGAGACCGGGGACAAGTCACTACTACTTTTGGAGGTGGAGTCGGTAGCTCCGAATGTCAAACAGGAGGAGTAATTGCTGTGGACAGGGCTCTTGAGAGGACTGAAGGGGACTGAACAGAAAGATTTTATAAACTGCTGGAACACTGGTGTAAGTGGAAGGTGTAGTTATTGTTTCTGTGTCAGTAAAACCTCTTGAGAACCTCTACCAGAGGCTGGAGTTGGGGAACGAAGGATGTGAAAGAAAGCAAAAGCAAGCGTTGTGTTGCTATTTAAAAGCCACCCTAGTAACAAGCCTTGCAGGCTAAAGAGTTGAAACTAAATGAGGCTTTCAGTTTTCTGTGGGTTTCAGTGATTCGAACTAGCCTGAGGGCTCCCCTTTTGTCTCTGCCCGTGTAGCGGTGGTTGCACCCCGGGTTGGCAGGAGATGAAACGCGGCTGTGCTCACAGAAACCGCTTGTGCATTCTCCAGGGTCTCTCCGAAGTCAAAGCGCCCGAGTTACTTCCATTTTTTTGTTTTTTAATATTCCTGGCATGCTCTGAAGTGAAATGCTGAAACAGAGTTACAAACATTGTGGTGCATTTTTTAACATTTATGCTTTAAAAACTAGTAATTTTAACACATGCATTTACATAAGTGCAATATAGCTATCTTGCTTTGCAAAGATTGCAACATTTATAAGCAATGTTTACGTGGGATGCACTGTAGAACAAGGGAATGAAATTGAAGGTTGTGTGATGAATGACCCCTTTCAGTCTGATGGGTGAATGCACGGCATATATAGGTTCATTTAGGTTAGGAATGATGTCAAAAGTCTTTATTTGAGACCCTTTCTAAACTGGAAGCCTGAGCAGAAAGGCTGTCCTACCCTCTGTCCCCCAGCTCCTCCGTCCCCAACCTTGCTGAGACCCAGCTACAAGTATGTAATTATGAATGTGAAGCAAAGAGGAGAAAAATAAGGAATGAAGGAGAGGTCCATATGGATTCCTTCCACAAATATTTTTCTAGGGCTAACTATGTTCCTAGGTAATGAATGTCACAGGGTTGTGATTAAGCCCACATTCAGGGTTTGAAACCTGGCAGTTTTATTCCCTCCTTGTGTTAATGACCCTCTCTAAGCCTGTTTTCTATCAGTTACATCATGTGCGAGGTACCTCATCGGTGGTTGTGAGGGTTCAACGACTTACACATGTAAAGTCAACAGAACAGTGCCTGGGACAGTAAGCGAGCAACACAGAAGTTCTGGCCCCCGGGGAACCTAAGTTTCAGTTCCCTCATTGCGTTTCACTCTGCATTTTCTCCTCTGCAAGCTTGTCTACCTGGAATACCTGCCTGGCAATATTTAGTGATGTTTGGTAACACGGGTAACTGTTATTCCACTGATGAGGAGATATAAGAAGAAAAAAGCATCCCTTGTGTTAAGGCAACTCTTCACATTTCATT